>VZUI01058340.1:0-16359 GCA_013401135.1 Cettia cetti
CCCCCTCACACACACACCACCCCTCCCTCCCTCCCTCCCTCAGCGCCCGGGGGAACACGCGGGGACCCCCGCAAAAATAGCCCCGACTCCCCCCTCCCCGGCCCCCCCCTCCTCCCCGCACCGCCCCGAGTTTCGGCCTCTCCCGCCGCCGCCTCCCCGGTCCATTGTTGGTGCCGCGGGAAACGCGGGCCATGGACGGGGCGGGTGTAGGGGGCCCCGCGGTGCAGGCGCCCCGCGGGCCCATGCGGGACGTGGCGAGAGCCCCGCGCACTCCTACAGGTGGTTGGCGGCCGCCCCCGCGCTCCCCGCACCGAGCCCGGGGTCGGGGGTGCCCGTGCCGGTGGGCGTCCCCCGCTCCGGGCAGCCCGGCGCTGATTGCGGCGGGGCTCGGGAAGGGTGTGGGGCAGAGAGAGAAAGAGGGAAAAAAAGAAAAAAGCAATAAAATAAATAAAATAATAGAAGAGGTGCAAAGCGGTGAGCGCCCTTGGGCTCGTGCCGGCTTTGGGAAGGCGAAACAAAAAAAGGAGCGCGAAGGAGAGAGCAGGGAAAGGGGAAGATAAACA
Organism: Cettia cetti; assembly: GCA_013401135.1. NCBI lineage: Eukaryota > Metazoa > Chordata > Aves > Passeriformes > Sylviidae > Cettia > Cettia cetti. The sequence goes on from VZUI01058340.1 coordinate 564, forward strand.
CAGTACCTTAGAGCCGAGCTGAGCCCTGGAATAAAAAGGGTTTTACGAAAGTGGCGCGAAGACAATATCATGTGATCGGGCCAGGGCGGCTCCTCCCGCCCGGCCAGCCAAAAACGGGGAGAGGGATCGGGGGGAAGCGAGCACATCCGCTCCCCGCGCCATTAGCATAATTAATTGTGTCCTGCAGCTGCGGCCGCCGCTGCCCGGCCAATGGCAGCCGCCGCCCCCGGCCGCCCCTTCCTCCCGCGGGAGGATGGCGATGGAGGAGACCCCGGCCAGGGCCGGGACGGAGCGGGCCGGGCGCGGGGTTCGGCGGGCATGGGGAGTGAGGGATCGTGAGTGAAGGACCTGGGGGGATTTTGGGGCGCTGAGGCTGCGCCCGTCCCTCTTGGAACACGAGCCACCGCAGCCGCCACGGCCACGCGTGGCCGCAGTCGCTCAGGGCCACCACCAGCGCAATGATGGGCGGAAACTTGGGCTGGTTTGGGGTGAAAGGCCCCGAAATGACGTGGCGGGTTCTGTCTTGGCCGAGCTGGACTCACACGGTGCTGCTGGCGGCTCTCGTCGTCCACCCGCCATGGGCTTCCAGCACCTGAGCACCCCAGAGGTGCATCCCGAGGGGTCCTGCTGCGCCTGGAGCGCCCCGGGCGCACCCTGAGGGGTGTCCCCGCGCCCGGGCTGTGTTGGGGACCCCAGCGCAGGGTGTTTGTCTTGCCCTGGCTGGCGGCCCTCGCAGGAATGCTAGAAATGTGCTAATTGTGCCCAGCCAGCGACCGCGGTTCCTCAGGGATTAGAAGTAATCATCTTTTTTAAAAGAATAAATAACCTAAAATCGATTGATAACGAACAGTTTTGCCCCATTTCCGCGGGTGGATCTGCTCGGTTCGGCCACAAAGCCCCGAAAGTGCCTCATCTCACCCCGACCATCGGGATCTGAAGTCAGAACAAAATGTCCCCATGGAAACCGGGCAGTATCTATCGGGACTGCGTTCGCACACAAAGAGAAAAGGGCTTTTGTGTCGTCCCCGCCCGTATTTATTACTGTTTAATTTCTTTATTAGAATTCCGCGGCCCCGTTCTCGCAGGTTGGAGGGCGCGGTTGGCGAGGTGCTGCGCGTGTGAGGCCTCAGACAAAGCGGCCGAGCCCGGGCGCTGCCGGAGCAGGACTGGAGGGCTCTGCGCAGGCAGACCCAGCCACGGGCTCCTTCTGCATTTCTTCCAGAAACTGCAGTTTGTTTCTTCAGCATCAGTGGAAATCCTCAGCCGGGTTGCTCTCTGCAAACTTTTGTCGTGCCCGGGACTGATAGGGAATTTACTGGTTCGGAGCCGCAGGAAGATCACGTGTAATGGAGGATTCAGTCAAATTCGAAATTTAAATTTTCTCCGGATTAGGCAAAGTGCCTCTCGGAGGTCTCGACCCACAAATGCTAAAAGAGAGCAAAATGCTCAACACTGAAGTCAGCAATTTAGCATGGGTGTGTGAATTTGTTATCAACACCTCTGCAGAAACAGAATAGTGAATTGACACAGTGATGGAAAATGCAAAAGTGTCCCAGTAACTCATATGTGCATAACAGGCAAAACATTCCCAAAGATACTTCATATCTAATTCTGTAAAACAATTTTAAACTGGCAGCAAATAAACATGACACAGTACTGGAAAACTTTCGTCTTTATATAAAAATTATTTTATGTGCTGTGCATTGATTTTTAATTTTTTAATATAAACATTTGTATCACAAGCATATTCAAATCTTATATATGAATAAAGTTACATGTAAAGGTAGGAGCTTTTACTCAATTCACGCTGCAAATTGATTATCTCTTTTTGACAGTTCAGAAATAAATTAGTCTTTCAACAAAGAGAGCCTGAAAATGGTGAAATAAGTCTACATGAAGTGTTGCGCAGATAAGATTAAATGGTATTTTTACTTCCTCCGCTGACCTTTGACTTGTGGTTTTGTGTATCTTGGAAGGGAGTCCTGCCGTCTGCAAATACATCAGTTGCTAAAAAAAGTAATGATCAAAGAAAAAAGTGCCAGAACTTTTCTTAATATTTTAAAGGGTATTGAGTAGGGAAAGCAGTTCTCTGCCATATCAGCTGGGCAGAGAGTTTTGACGGCCTTTTCAAGCACACAGTGATTTATAGGTTGCAAGGTGGTGCTTGTAAAACATGTTACTGTGGGAAGGTTTTGGAGGTCTGTTAGCAAAACTATGCGAGATGCAACCCATATACAGAGATGAGAGAAAAAAAAATTAAAACTTACTGAAAATCACTTTCAGAGTTTATTCTGAAATTCTATACCTCACCCTTGCAACAAATATACTGAAATTTGGATTTTTTTTTCCTGTGATGAAACCACATGCCTGCATAGGTACTGAGAAGGTATTTCTGTCTCTTTCACTGCACTTTTCTTCTCAGTGCTGCAGATAATTCTGTTCTCTCTCTTCTTGGTTACTGATTCATTCATACTCTAACAACTATGATCTAGGCTTCCTTTGGACTCTCTGCTCTTTGTTCCCTACAAAAATCAGAATTATTGTCTGACCTTTTTCATACTGAAGAAGGCACAGTGAATTGTGCTGAACTATCCAAATGCATAAAAGAAATCAAAAACAGCTAAGAGGGATGAATCTTTGTGAAATAATAAATTTATTTTCAAAACAAACTATCCAAAGATCAGTTCCTGTATGGAAATATTTATGTCAGATTAACAAATTCTAACTTATTCCTCAAAACTTTGGGTATAGTTGAAAGCCAAAGATCTTCTAAACTTGCAGAACACCAGCATGAAATCAGTGTCTGAATCTCATATTTTATAGCCTGGTCTGGAGTCTTTCAGACACCATACTTTATACTTTAGGAAGAAAATGTTGGGAGAGATCAGGTCATCTCAAAAAGAAAGAAAAAACCCAAAGGAATATTTAAGAGAAGATACTTTATTCATTAGCTACAGAGTTATTCCCCTGGTAAGAGGGAGGCTGCAAACTCCTTCTGTGAATTCTCACACAGTCACAACTCTGATAGATCTTTGCAGCAGTGGAGTTCCATATCTGTCTTCATTTGTCTTTTGTATACTTTGGGGTTTTTGTGTAGCTGTGGATTACCTGTCATGTGCTGCTGAACTGTCTTTATTTTAAATCATTCAGCTGAAAAAGATGTAGAATGAAAATTTTCCTCTTGTGAGGACAGAATAAGATACTTTGAGATTTTCTGCAATGTTAATTTAATGAAATTTAATAAAATTTAATGAAAAATTTAATTCAGTATTGGTTTTCTGAGTTGGTTTTATGTGCTTGCACTTGTCTTGAAAAATTACTGATAATAGAGGTTTTATTAAAAAAAGATTTCACACTTTTGTCATTGTATTTAGTAAGACACTTGAAACTGGCATTCACCTTTTTATTTCTATTTGCTTCATTTGTAAAACTATTTAATATGGGAAAATGGGATACAAATAAGCTATGTTACCTTGCATTTTTAGCTAAGGGAAATATGCTTATAAAAACACTAAGCCCTCTCCTATATAAGACCAGTCTATGTATAAAATAAGAAACAAGGGTACAGTAATGTCATAGACTTCATGTCTAATTTAAATTTTTTTACTGTATTGATTGTTGTAATAAATAATGTAACATTTTCTGTATTTCTTACATGCTGTAAAGGACTGCTGCATACTTATGTCTCAGACCTGTCCTTTTAGGATCTCTTTGACAATTTATTATAAACACATTTGTTATAACAAAATTTAAATGTATAGAATGAACTCTGCCTCATTTATCTTCACAGTTTGGTAGCTAAGTATATTAAAGTCTGCATTTAGCTTTCTAATCCTGTTCATATATTACATATCTGTATTACTTTGTAGCAGGCTGCAATTACATTTCTGTAAAGCTCTTTTATGCAATTTCTATAGGGTTTGATTCTTTGAGTTGCCTTGACCTTCATAATGTCATGGGAAGTTAAATGAACTCATCCTTTTGCAGCACTCAGTTCTTCATCTATTTCTTTCCCATTTCATGTGGGTTAATTCCTGAAAACTGGTTATAAGTTGTCAAATTGAAAGGTAGCTACTTGCATGAGTAAATGAGCTTTTTTGTGGTACACGATAGGGCCATGTGTAATGCTGAAATTAGAAGTGTTTCCCACATGAACTTGCTGAGGAACAGGGTTTGTATTTTTTCATGTCAAAATCAATTCTTGGAAGGCAGGGGTTTGAATTCTGGCCATCTATTTTCTGTTGCAGATTCTCTGGATAGTCTGTCTTGTTAAACACCTTTTCAGACACCCCACGCATCCTGCTGCCATTTTGATAGAACATGGATTATACCTGTCTGTCCACACCACTGCATTAAAGTCTCTGTGGTTTGAGATTTGCCTTTCTCATTAGAAGGTTTTTGTTATGTAACAAATTCTCTGCTTCGTTTCACTCCAGATGGGTGAATTCCTCTCATGCACAGGTTTCCAGTTTAGCCAAATATTATTGGTATTTTGATGAGTTTTCTTACTTGCGTATATAACACAGCATTTTAATTCATGCATATGTCCCTGTATATTAATTTTGAAGTACAGTTTCTATTTTGTAACAGTGGACAAACAGTTCCCCTTTTGTAAAATTGATTTTATTTTTCCACAGCTGGCAATCAGAATATATTGTGAACTCTCTAGATTTACTGTAAATAACAATATTTGGAGTAGTCGCGTTATCCAAACATGTGCCTAAAGTCCTTGAAACTGTGTAAATAGCTTAAATGAGGAGCATGTAAGTTTGCAAACCATGAAAGCTGTGCCTGGAGGAGCGGTGTTCTTTCCATCAAAACAAGCTACAAAGGCAGGCTGCACCAGGAACCTGATCCTACACATTTTATACATATGGTGGGTAATTTGAACATGAGTGCTCCTGTTGATGCTTCAGCCCATCCATAGGTTCAGCTCAGGAAGAATTGGCCCCAGCCCCAAACACACCTCTGTGCACTCTCTGAACTTCTCCCTCAGGGCAGGAGAACTAAACAGGACTGGTTTAACCCTTTTTTATATGCCTAAACTTAAAAATATGCTCAAGTCATTTCTAGATGAGACATGTCCTTCCAAAATATACTTCCCTCATACCATGTGGCATTTTAGAAATGAGTCAATAAATTACTGTTTGACTCCAGGTTACGCATAAAATTGTTATTTTGTTGGACTCATTAACTGTTACTGTTACATTAACTGTTACTGCAGGATGATGTGCAGCATTTCCTGCATTTTTCTCTGAAATCCAAATATATTACCAATATTTGATGTAAGGACCTGATGAAAAGACCAAGAGACCAGACCTGTCTTCATATTTCCATTGCATCCTGTGGTTTGTGTGTCAACCCAGGGAAGACATGTACCTCTCCTCTGTTGATCAGATTGTGTGCACTCAGGGGAGTCAAGCAGGTATTAGATTTTGAGTGGTCTTTCTGTCAGGAAGTCTCTAAGAAGAGGCAGAGGTTTGGGTATTGTACATGTAAGAAATCTGGGACTTTACACACACACCTCATCTTCAAGCACACCAAAAAAACAGCTGGTACTTTTTTCCACTCTTGAATTCCAACAGTTGCATGCAATAGGAAGTGCAGGATTCCTCTCTTTTTTTTTCGGCAGAAACATGAGCAAGTAACAGACAGAAGTTCTCGGGTTGCCTGTTAAGTGTACAAAACTTAAGCAGGTGCAGGGCAGGCTCTGTAAACCACCTGCAAGTGGCAGGATGCTTGTCCTTCACCCAGCGCCCAGAGCATGCTTTAGGCCCTTCTCTCTGTGCAACATCAGATTGTGCTTTAAGAGACTGATCGAAGCAGATGATGTCCTAGACAGAAATCTCTGTATGTGTTCATTAAATTCAAATTTAATTAACACATTCAAAATCATCAAAACTACCAGTTAGGATGAGCTCCTTGAAGCAGGACAGTGTGAAATCGTTTTTTACATCCATTTGGGGGAGGTATTTCATTATGCAGGTTGCCAAAGTTCCCCTTCAGTGATTTCCCTTCCCAACACTTGTGCAGGGGCCGGGCACTTGGGGGTGCATTTCAGAGGCTGTTGCCTCTCACAGGAGCATTTTGTAAATTCAGGGAACAGCTGAGTTCACAGGTTAGTTATAACACATTGAGATTCAGGCTGACTAAGCAGTAGGATATCTACCCCAGCCTGCAGAGCAGCTCAGGATTAGAAGGGCATAAAACCATCTTAAACCTGCCATATATTCCCAGTTCTACGGCTACAGGAATAACACAGGATCTCACCTCTCATCCCAAGGCAAGCCTTTCTTCTACTGCGTGTGTCGTGAGTGCTCCATATGCCTGTTAAGAAGACAAAATATATTAACAGTAGTTTAACACATTTTGGGATTGCATACTAAAAGGATGAACCTGTTATCCCGAGATCAAAATGTTCTGTTAGAAAAGAACAGCATGACAGGAGGCAAACAAACCTTACCACGAGGATGAATGTGTAATTGACCTCAGCATAGTGGGAAAATGTGCTTGCTTGGAGTTATAAAGTCCACAGATCCAGCCCAAGCGGGAAATAAGGCTGAGGATGGATACAGGCAGGAATTCACATAAAAACACGCAAATATAGGGTTAAAAAAATAAATATATCCTTTTAGGAAGAAAGTTAATTTCTACCTCAGAATGAGGTAACTAAACGTCTAACAGAGGGAAAGGGCTGTTATTCCCCGCCCAGAATCTGTCCCGGCTGCAAAACCCTCCTGGAAGCGGCTTTTCCTGGCTGCCTGCACCAGCCGGTGTGGCTCTGCCCCCAGGCTGCAAACAGGCTGAAGTACAGCTCCAGGAAAGAAAAGTATTCCAAAGACAAAATAATGTCCACTCGCTTTAATAACAGGGAGGGACAGGGACATCTGGGATGAAGCCAGAGACACCGGGGAAGCGTAAGCTGGAGGCGGGCACCGCTGGCAGCCGGGATGCGCAGCAGCATCTCCGCAGCTGCAGCCCGGGATGCGATGGCAGTCCAGGATGTGATGGAGTCCAGGATCCGATGGGAGTCCAGGATCTGATGGGAGCCCAGGATCCGGCGCGGCAGGAAAAGCTGCTCTGCACAGCTAATGAGATTGGCTCGCAGCCCCGGCGATCCGCGGGCAGACACAGAGCCTTCCGTGCGTCCTACCACTGCCGCCTCCTGCCGCCTTCCAGACAGGAGGCAACTCCTGCCTCCTCTGATGTGCAAAAAATCATCCGTCCTGGCACAGTCTTTTCCTAGAAATTAGAGCTGTGAGTTCGGGAAAGACATCCCTCTCCCTGTCTGCATAAATTTACTCCTGTTCTGTAGCCTATTACAAAGCAACACTTCTGTTCTGTAATTTCATTAACCCGCAAAGAACACAAAACTGGTGTGGAACAAAAGGTATTTTTCCATGTGAATCACACATCTCAACACACCAGGTCCTGTCAATGTTTAAGAACTGTTTACTGTGCAGCTCCTTACATGAAACTATTTTCTGGTTAAACATGAGCCATATGCAACCAGCTATGGCAGATTTGCAGTTTACATCACAGAGTTGTCAGCTTTGCAAAAATCAGTGAAAACACAGATTATTGTGATTCAGCCTTTGAAACTCATTATATTCTACCTTTAGTGATGCTCCCCACAAGTTTTTTGCAGAAATAAAAAGTTAAAATTAAAGCCAAGGTGTAGAAATTCTTGGAGGCAGAAATTCTTCAAGGATTTGTATTAAACTGAGTTAATAAATAAATAATCTAGTTCTTACTAGTTCCCAGTACATATGTCCTTTTATTAACTCTTTGAGAAAAATCAGACATGGTTTTCTTTAGATTTTTATGGAAATTATAGATCAATCTGCAAGCACCTAAACATCCAAATAATTTTATTATGTGAGCAGATTCATTTGTGTCTAAATATTTGCAGAATGAGCCTTTCAAAAGTATAAATCAACTAAAAATATCAATACGTATAACTTCCCTTGTTCAATTAATTCTTGCTAGTGCAGACTAGCAAAACCTTGGCATTTGATAGCAAAAATGCCTTTGAACAGCAAAAAATGATGAAAACTTTGTTGGCTTCTGCCTCCTTCAGGATTAGGGTAGAATAAGGTGAGTTTAGTGCTACAGGCAGGATGCAACCTAAACCCAGATGTTCTGTAAATGACTTTGTCACCATAGCCACACTCATTTGTCACAAAATAGTACATTCTGAGATTTGAATCTATCGCAAATATTTTATTCTCCCATGGAATCATTAAAAGAAACTGAAAAGAATCAAGTCCAAAAAAAGTAATTGAAAGGCTAAGAGTCTTAATATCAAGTTATAAAGTGAAATTCAAAATGTATAGCAAAATTCATTTACTATTGATTTTTTAAAGTCTCCAAATGGATTTGTTTAAAACCTTGGCGATAAAAACCCAAAAATGCACAAAATTTAAGGGCAGAAAACAAGAAAGCAACTAACATGCTGGGCTTTCTTTCAGATCAGTGTGTATTTACATGGAAACTGAAATCCTTAAAAGATAACAGCAGCAATCCTTGTTAACCCTGAAATCACATCTACGAGCAAGGAGACAGTTGCAGGAGTTTTATGAGCTCTGCAAGGAGTGAAACTCTAACTGAAATATATGTTATACAAAACAAATTCCGTGCAATTTCAGCTCAGAAATGCTTTTGAGGTACCTTGTGACAAGGCACTGGGTCATGACCCAGGTCTTGAGAAGCCTGAGTTAGGAGATGTTAGTTTTCCTTGGGGCTTTGTTTACCATGGACTTAGACATTTTGTATTATTAAGAATCTGTGGCTTATGAGGACATTCTATTTATCTTACCAGTCTTTTTTGATGGAAATGCCTGAATTTTCTTGGAAACAGGGATTTTATTGTGGATTCCTGGTGCCCCTTGGAGAGGCTTATTTTTCTGGACAATAGTTTTCCTTAGTGTCACTACCCTTTTGATTTCCCAATGGTCACAGGCTCTCAAGGTCGTGCAAAGTGCATCCTTTTGTTATAAAGGACCCAGAATTTTGTATTAAAAGGTAGAAAAAAAAAACCTGTTTAGTGATTTAAAGTATATTTTCTGCCATATCCCTCTGTGTTAGATTTTGACTGTTCTGCTTAAAAAAACCTCTGTGCAATTTGTCAAGAACATAAAAGGTTTGAAGGCAAAATACATGAGTACACACAGTATATATATATTTTTATTTACTTACATTTAAAACCGAAATGCAGATTCTGCAGCAGGATTTTCCACATGAACCTCTGTATAATTTAAGCATTCAGTGAATCAGAGATTTTGTACCTTACACAGAGACTAATGTAAAGTATTAAGAAAATATGCCTTTCTGTTTTGTTTATTTTGATTTAGCTTGACTTTTCCTTTCTACATTACTCATTTAGACAGATCCTCTTCTTTTAAATTCCTTTTGATGAGTGTTGCATTAAAGAATGCTGACTGCCATGGCTTGTGGCATCACTGTAGTGTGTGACAGTGCTTTGCCTTGCCCAGAAGGGAAATAGTTCCTCTTTTTGCTAACCAGAAAGCACAAAACTTTATGAAGACTGAAGATTCAGTGAGAATAATATGAATTCTAACATGATTCCTACACCTTTTTGAAAATCTCAAAACAGGAGAAATTTCTTGTTTGCAATTTCCTTTCAACATCTGCAACAGCAAGTTTTGATTAAATGTGAAGAAACCACATCAACATTTAAAAGCGTTTCAATACTTTGCTTTCTGTCACAAGATTACACAGGATTCCAGGTAAAGGGATTCTTTGTTGTGTAGGAAATCTGGTAACTCACTTCACAAAAAGCTTGCAGCCCCGGCTGGGAGGGAGAGCAGTTTGTGTGCGGGGTGTGCAGGCGGCGTGAGGTGCCCCCGGGCTCCAGAGGTCACCGCTGGCTTTGGGCTCCCGGCGAGGGCTCCGGGGCTTTGTCCTGCAGCTTCTCCCGGCTTGTGCACAGCCAGTTCCAGCAGGATCGTATCCTCCGCTCTCCCCGTAAAACCCAGGACCAAAAATGATTGTTAAAAAAAGATCACGTGCATCAGCACGTTAAAAGTTACTGCCTTCAGTACAGTTTGTCTTTTCCAAAAGTGATTATTTTACGTATTTCTTTAGAGACGGTCAGCAGCTGCAACATAAAATGTGTCTGCCTTTAGCATCATTCCCTATTAATAAATTTTCACAATCGGTTTAATCGTAAAAATATACAATTTTAAAACAATCTTTTTTAAAAAAAAAGAGTTCCTCACTTTCCTGATATAAAAGCAAACTGTTAAAGCCACAGCTTTTTGAACTGTGGTTTTGTTTGTTTGGGGTTTTTCTCTAAATCTGCTGTTGCTTACTTTTTTGGAAAGTCTCTAAGGAATAATGAGAAAAATCTGTTGATTTCATTTTTGCTTACAAGTAGTATCTGACCATTTTCATTACCTAAACTTGCTCCACTCACACATCTCACTTTGCTCTGCAAATACCTGAGTAACATTTAAACACAAACAAAAGTGTGGTAACTGCAAATTTTACACTTTTTTATTGGACAATTATTTGATAAGAAAATTTAATTATATAATGTTCTGCATAAATTACCGGGCAGTTTCCTGACAAAGGTTATTAAAGTCAATGGAATTTTTTCTCTTCACTGATTTCAAGTTGAATTAGAAAAACTCTTTGAGTAAGACTTAAACAACAATAACTTTAAAATTTTTTTTCTAGCAAAATATGACACAAAAAATTATTTTCAGAGAGTGTAACATGAGGATCACACATAATTTTATTTATCTAATTTTTTTTCTTTGCTAGTTTTCTATATTTTTCAGTCTTCTGAGGGGAAAAAGGCTACTAGGTTAAATTGCAGTTTTGCTTAATTAAGAATTTAAGATCAGTCTTTTTTTTTTTTTTTCCTTGAGATTTTTCAGGTCAAAGAAGAGCTCATTCTTTAATTAGGCTCTTCTATGGTGCTACATTCTAGTAATGAAAGAAGGCAACAAGTTCACTAAATTCTCCAGTTCTGACAAATCAGGTTATTTTCCCATCTGCTCCTCCTTGCTGGGATCACTTTTTAAATCTACCTCCCCAATTTCCACAGAGAGGACAGGAGGATTTCTATTACCTCAGACTTACACATATTATTTGTAAAAAAATGATGAATTATTAAAAGATTTTTTTCACATAGTTTTTGGATTTTTCTTTTTAAGAATACAGATTTTTCTTAGAAACCTGAATTCCTTTTTAGTTTAAATCTATTCTTCAGATCTGGACGATGCAAGCCATAGGCATAAACAGCTACACAAAGGAAACTGGGATTTTATTGTGCATTCCTGGTGCCCCTTGAAGAGCTTATTTTTGTGGACAATAGTTTTCCTTCGTGTCACCACCCTTTTGATTTCCCAGTGGTCACAGGGTTCCAGGGTCGTGAAAAGTGCATCCTTTTGTTCCTCCTAGCCTAAAATTCTGTATAAAAAGGCAGTTAAAGGACCTTAAATTTGGTCAAGGCATAGAGGTTATTTCATGAAGCAGAACTCAAGTTGCAGGATTTGTTAAATTACAGTAAAGATTGCAGTTCAAGAGAAAAGGTTTCATTAAACACACAGTTCAATATCCAAATTTTAATAAATATCTATTCATAAAGTCACATAATTAATCCTGGAGTATTTATTAGCATTCAAATAATGATTGCCAAGCAGCAAAAGTTCAATATTATTTTACTATCTAGCTGTAATTGGTTAACTAATTTTATACTGTCTTTTTAAAAGGACTTCACTATGTTTTTGCAACTTTATTGTGAAGCACCAAAAAATTATTTTATTATCTAAATATTATATTATTATCTCTTCCAGTTAAGTCATGGTTCTTAAGGACCCCGTACACTTTGAAAAAGACTAACGAAAACTAAATTTCAGACAGGAAATTTGCAGCCCACCTTTGAAATTTGTCAAGAAAGAAATAAGCATATTTCTTAAATATGTGTATTTCATCCTTAAAATAAGATCAATCATACTAAATAAATGTTGTTATTTGCAATAATCCATCTCTTTAACTTCCTTACAGCACACCCCTACCCCTGTTTCAGCTTCTATGTTTCTGATACAAGGTGGCTCTTTAAGGAGAGGTGCAGTCCAGCATTTAATTGTTGGAATTTGGGGCTCAAAGTGTGGTGCCCTGGGTAAAGTCAGCTCTGAAGGAGAAGGACTCTGGTGGTCACTCCCTCTCCTTTGTGCACATCCACATCCTCTGAAGCATTTCCCAAGGTCCCAGCAAGAGCAATAGAAGAAGAGTAGAGAAAAGGAAGAAGCTGTGTAAGAGTGGGAGCAGGGCTGCAAGGGATGAGAAATGATCAAACAAGAGGTTGCATCCTGGAGGGAGATGAGCTGGGAGAAAGGAGAGTCATTCCCTGACACTGGGGGCTGAGATAAGACTCCTGATTTATTTATTGACTCCAAGTGTTGGAGCCTGCAGTGCCATGTCAGGCTCCTCTGTGCTTCAGGAGTCAGTCTGATCCCATCCTTTAAAGATGGAAATTAAATTATTTCCCAAGGTAAAGTGTTCCATGGAAAGTGCGTTACCTCTAAGCAAGTGTTGCTCTGTTTAGTTTCCTAATAAATACAACAAAAAGATGTGTGCAAAACAGTTAATTCCAAAAAAGCTTCATGGCACTTGTCAGTGGATTGCCACATGTTCTCATCTTCCCTTTTTAGTGAAATTCCCATGAGGCAGGCAGAAGCTTCTGTGATCCATTCACTTTTCTCTTTTTTTTTGGAAAAGAATCCATCAAGATAAGGACGTTTTGTTTTGCTTACAGAAGAGCAGGATGCATTTCCCTACATAAACACTGCAGTTTGTTAATTAATGGGTTTTGTACTGAAATGTACACCAAAGCCTCCCAAATCTTCCCTGAAAAACAAGAGAAGACAATCTATTTAAAGCTGCTTTCTGGATCCCCTGTAGGCCTCCCCACCCTTTCCAAGAATTCAACCCTGTAGTCTCGAGGTAAAATGCTGATTTTCCTAAGAGCAGATGGAGTGCACCTGGAATTTGGAAGAAAAGACCAAGTATCCGCATCCAGAAGACGTTTTCATTTGTGTTGTTCAGATATCTTGTTTCTTTGGAAAGGAAAGGTATTTCTAATTTACCAGAGCTACATGAAACCGGTTTATCTGTCAGCCACTGGAATGCTCAAATATTGGCTATGACTCAGCCAGACTGGAGAGTCACTTCCAGATTAACAGCCTTGGACCACTGATATTTAATACTGGATGTATTTTGTCTGGTAGAATGTATGGATCACACTCATTTATGCCATAAGAAGAGGATTTCCTTTGCAGCTGGTGGCTCTGACATTTAGTGAATGAAGGTTTAACTTCTAATGAAGCAGCAGTTCCTGGCTGCTCCAAATTGTCCTGTCTTGTTTGATGACTCTGTTTTCCTAAACTCAGCTTGCCATTTTCATGTGCTCATCTCTAGCCAGGTACCTCCAGCAGCCTGAAGGGTAATCTAAAATAGGATTTCCTAAAACAAAAAGAAACTAATATCAGACAAAAAATATAGATTTTGGGATAAAAATGGTTGTTTCTGTTTTGTTCAGTGCTTCCATTTAAGACAAGGACAGAAGCTAAAAGAACTGAGAAGAAGGCTTATTCCAATAAATGTTCATGTATTAAGCTCTTGCTCAATATAGAACAAACACTCACTATTTATACAAATTTGATGTACCTCATTCTTCAAGGTGCTAATTGCATCCTTAGCTAAGTAAATGTTGAGGCTGAAGCACATAATAATATATGTCACACATTTCCATGACATATTATGTAGATAAACCTGCACCATGTACAAGAAAGTCACACATAAAATACATGTCAAACCAGATAATTACATTTTAAATATTATTTTTATAATTTCATGTTTAAAGTTACATACTACAAAAATTATCATCCTTTATCACAAATCTCAGGAAGGTATTTTATGTTTGTTGTTTTGATGAAAAAGCAAAATACCTTTAAGGGAGTATGAAGAGCTGTAATTGCTCTCCTGTGCCCTTTCAGCTGTATAAGGGCAACAGTAGGCTCCCCCACCTCCATTAACCTTGTCAGAGGCTCACACAGGGCTGTTCTGCAGGAGGATGAAGTGCAGGATAGGAAACAGTTTTTTCCAACACTCCCTTGGACTTCTGTGTCCAACAACCAGTACAACTCATAGAAATCACAGATGTCAGGTAGAGACATTTCCAAACCCTTCTACTGCTCTTAAGGAACAGAGATCTGCTGGCAGGAGGAGAAATTAAAAGGAGACAAAGAAAATTCTTCTTACTATACAGTTTTGAGCCTCCAGGAAAACCTGTGAACCTATAATGCAGCAGAGAGTGTGCAGTGCCAGTCACTCTGTCCTCAGATCTATGGGCTCAGCAATCTTTGGCAGAGGACTGAGGTAACAAGCTGGAGGCAGCATTATCTCTCCATTCCCTTCTGAAATGTCCTTGTCACTCCACAAATACAGGGCTGACTCTGGATGTGCCATGTTCCTATAACATAATGATAAAAGTATCTTTCCTCAGAGCGTAAGATCTGGAGTCTTCTGTTTGTTTTGTTTTGTTTTTGTTTTTGTTTTAGCAGGACTATCCATTTCCATGGGTGTTGGAACTAATTGATCATTAAAGTTCCATGCAGCCTAGAACATTCTGTGATTCTGTGACTAGTGGTGTTCTTTCCAGCCTTGTTTGGCACTTCTCTCTGATTACTCCTGCCCAGCTTTTGACTTACCTAAATAGATATTTCTTGAAGTGAATCTCCATCTGGCTTGTAGGGCTCCCCTACCCAAGCTGCAGGAAGCAACAACTTCCTCTGAGGTCCAGCTGCAGCAGGAAATCTAATGAATTTCTCTTCCCCTCCTCTCCTGTGCCCCTTAGCTACCAGTTTAACTCAGAGGTCTAATACATATTGTAAGGAAGCCCATTTTTAGGGCAAGATTGAGAGGATAATCTTCCAGTCCCAGAGATTGTGAATCAAAATTATTGCATTTACAGAACTTTTCAACAGCATATGGCTGGAGAGCTGCTGCTTGAATGTGGGAAGCTCCAAAGGCAGACATGTCAGTTGCTTTGAACTTGTATAATTTACCTCTGTAGTAGAAGAGGAGTAAGCTGCCCAGAGGACCTGTATCCATTTGGGAATAGTGTTTTGGTAACTGCTTCTGTTACTATTTAATTGTTAATTGATTGATCAGGCAATTATGCTGGAACAAATTATTTTTGTAGGTCACATTGTACACTGTCTCACGCAGATGCATAAAATCGATTTATCTGATGAGTATCCAAAGTTTTGAGATCCAGAGTTCCTGTCCTGCTGAGGTTTCAGTGGCAAACCAGCTTGGCAGAGCTAGGTGAGTGCTTGGGGCAGTTCCCTGTGTGTCCAAGTTGGTGTTGAAGCAGACAGAGGTACAAAGGGGGCTCTCCCTCACTCTCTCTTCACTGAGCTGAATTGGCTGATTGCAGCATGAAGCAAAGGCTGGAGTCTGAAAGGATGTAGAAAAGTTCAGCTGAGGATGGTGGGAAGAAATTAGAAGTGATTCTTTTGCTTACACAATACCATGTCCTTTGGGGCACTTGAAAATTCAAACTTTCAGTGTCTGACTAAATGTCTATTTGTTTTTTGGTTTTACTTTGTTCATTTGCTGCACTGGAACTCAGCCTATTCTTATTATGAAGCAAATGTGTCATGGCTAATTGTGTTCAATTCCTTTCCTTCCTTCCTTCCTTCCTTCCTTCCTTCCTTCCTTCCTTCCTTCCTTCCTTCCTTCCTTCCTTCCTTCCTTCCTT
>VZUI01058343.1:0-12619 GCA_013401135.1 Cettia cetti
TGAGACTGGGGAAATCTTAGGGGTCTTTATAGGGCCCAAAGGGGTGTGGAAAAGGGTACAAGGCCAATCAGTAACAACAGATCTACATAAAATCCCGAGGGGGCTTGTGGGTCCCTAGAAAGGTCGCCGTGAGCAGAAGGTCGTTTCTTATCTGAGGGGTCTGGTCGAGGTTGTGCAATCCTTTTCCTCAGCAGGCCTCCCTCCAGGGAAGAGCCACTGGGACTCCACCCGCCCCCACAGGGCAGGGAGGGGATTCTGCCCCTCTGCTCCCCTCTGATGAGACCCCACCTGCAGGGCTGCACCAAGCTCTGGGGTCCCCAGTGCAGGAAGGACACGGACCTGTGGGAGTGAGTCTGAAGGAGGGCCACCAAGTTAATCAGAGGGATGGACCACCTCTCTTATGAGGAAAGGCTGAGGGAGTTGATATTGTCCTACGTAGAGAAGAGAAGGCTTTGGGGGGTGACCTAATTGCAGGCTTCCGGTATCTGAAGGGAATTTACAAAAAAAGATGGAGATTATTTACAAGAACATGTAGTGACAGGACAATGGGGAATGGCTTCAAACTGGAACAGAGTAGGTTTGGATTAGATATGAGGAAGAAGTTCGTTATTGTGAGGGTGGTAAAGCACAGGAACAAGTTGCTCAGAGAAGTTGCAGATGCACCATGCCTGGCAGTGTCCAAGGCCAGGCTGGATGGTGCTATGAACAATCTGGTCTAGTGAAAAGTGTCCCTGCCCATCGCAGAGGGGGTTGAAACTAGATGATCTTTGAGGTTCCTTCCAACCAAAGCCATTCTATGTTTCTATAAGTCTATAAAAAACAAAATAATTACCTTGCTTTTTACATGTTATATGTCTATTATCACAATTCAATATAATATTTTTCTTTGTTAAAGTGTGTTATTGTGACTGTATTTAGTTTTTAATTTACAGCAAAGCCAATACTTTTCATGTAGCATTATTCTTGAGGACATCCTATCATTTTCCATACCCACTGACTTGGTAAATATGCTTCACTCATCCTTATTACTGTTGCAGCTTGCTGTCTCTGACTACTCTGAATCAAAGTAAGTCTTGTAAATTAAGGTGGGTAGGGTCCCTTCAGATTTGAGTGGACTAGAAGGCACATAAGAGTGGATGGAAAGGAGAAGTTTGGTGGAATTTGTTGAAGTATTATTGTTTTACTAGCACATTACTGAGTTGTGATCTCTGTTTTTAAACCCATTATCATGTTCTTCTTTCATATATCCCTGCTAAAGACCTAACAATTCCTTGATTTTTCTTAACAAAACCAATGACTGTAAGAAGCTTTGACAAAAATGTCTTTGTCTTTTTTCTTCATGACCAGTAGCAGCCTTTCTGCCAAGAAATGTAGGAATAAGAAAGAAACATCAAAACAATGTTGTTTTATATTGGGGCATTTTTTGGTGGTAATCTCTCAAGGGTCACTGATACCATCCTACAGTTTATTTAATCACATTTTATTTACTTTCAACAAAAGTAATCTCTTAAGCACATCAGGGTTATATATTGTAAATATGCCATTCAATGTCTATTTTATATATATATATAATATCTATAAAATTTTTGCCCAGTTTTAATTACTATGATAGCTGAAATTGTGTCATGTGTTTCTGTCTTTTAACCTGTGGTTAGTTATTACACAGCTGCCAGTTCTCTGTCTTCTAAACATTTATGTATTTCTATGGTGTGCCAGTCCCTAATAGTTCAGCCTTGAAAGTTGCTGCATGAATTAATAGTTCCCCCTGGTGACAGCTGCTATACAGTGATTTACATTTGTCAGCATGTAGCCAGATTTTAATTTATTTACTCAAAATATGGAAGATTAATGTTTCAGTTATTAACCTTAATATGAAAGGACAGCCTGCCCAATGCCAAACGTAAATATCTTGAGTCTTGTATCAGCTATTATGAAAAAAAATCCTAGTTAGATATTAGAAAACTAAGCTCCAAGACAGCTGCTGAGTCAATGTAAACCAAATATCTTTGAGTGACATATTTACCTCCATTGTTCACAAAAGGCCACAGCCTCAGCCAGTTTCTAATCACACTGCACTTCAACACAAGGTGCTGTAACTCAGAGTAGAGGGAGAAAGCAGTTTCTTAAGAACTATAATTCAAAACACTCTCTATCACACTACAGCTGAATTAGCATTCTTTTGTTTGAGGCTTCTACCTGACCTGCATCTAGCTGGGCACTCATCAAAATGGAATGTGTAACTGTGTTAATTATATTCTGGTTATTGCATACTGACCTTTAACATCGTAGAGAAAACAGAGAAGTAATGTTTCCTTTGTCTTCAGTTAAAGTTGCTTTCCCATCACAATGTCTCCAGTAATTACCTTGTGTTTTAGTATTTTGGAAACTGAGCAGACAGCATGGTGTATTTGTAAAGTTGGATCTGCTGCTAAGGAAGAGCAGCTAGAGCATTTGCAGAGACCTAGGTGATAAGGACTACACAAGGCTGAATTAGATAGCATTTTAAGTAATTTATGGTGTAGGAAAAGAAGGCCCTTAACGGGGGGCTGGCTTGGGCCCCCTTTATTGGCATTGCAGCAGCTTTGCTCCTAGTCTTTTTGTCTTTATCACTGGATTCAGTAAAAAAAATAGCAACCTTTAGCTGCCTGGACTGACCAAGGCTATGGAAAGTAGTGTATTGCTGTATACACTGCAGTCCAACAGTGTTGGAGTCCCTCAATGCTGCAACATAAACCAGGATTTAATAGGAGAAAATTCCATGTGAGATGCTGTGTCTGTTTCTTCTGTGCATAACTTACTGGGCAACTTAAACTATGGACCTAGTTCACTGTCCTAACAGCAGAGTTTCTAGGCCAACAACTAAATCAGCTGCAGTGCTTACAGTGCTCTGCATTTGCAAGCAGGCCTTATAATTTACAAAATATAAAGTGTTTTTTTTCAAAGATATAGCTTTTATAATGGTTGCCAAGAAGGTTGCCAAAGGTACAAATACCCCTTGGTACAAGGAAACTATTTTTTTGGTGAAAGACATATAAACATTTCCAAGTATTGCTAATTCATTAACAGAGAAAATTCTAGAGAGGTCCTCTGGCTGGCCCTGGTAATACATTAGTGACTTTTCCAGCTCTGCTATGTGGCAATGATATTTCTTGGGTGGAAGCGTGGTACGCCACTGGCAGCTGCAGAGCAGGAGCAGGGAAGGAGGACTTACACTGTCTCATTTTTAATCTAATATTTTTAAAATGAGGGTTGCATGGAACAAAGATCCTTATTTCACTCAGATGATGATTTTCAATGCTAAGTTCCCATTACATTTTAAAGCAAATTATATTTTTATATTAGTATTTTGGTTTCTATTCTATTTGAAAGTATCATAACATATTCCAAGTTCTTTAATTAAAAAGGCAGATGTACATCAAACACCCGAGGTGACTTTTAAAGATGATAGATTTTGTTTATGTAGGCTATTTAACCTTTCTAGTCTATTGAATATTGCTGTTAGGAGGAAGAAAAAAAATACAAAATTTAATTTCTTAATTTCTGAAATTTGGACTTTGAAAAGATAATAAAAGAAAATTCTTCAATAACTGCAACATTTTATGCCGTAAAATTTCATTAGATATAACGAAATCTGTCATGTTGAAAGACTCAGTGCCCAACTTTGGAGGTCTTTGCTATCTCATTCCTCCTCCATTTATGTTTCTTCCTCTCACTTCTCACTTAATATCTATGGAAAAATTTCACAAGATTTACAAGTCAATTCTTACATCAGGAGCACACCTCTTCTCAATGTAATACTTGCTGACCTCCATATAAAATATATGCTGCAAGACAAATGGACTAAAACTACTTTGATGCAATTATTCTACCCTGTTTGGTTGTAAAAAAATAGATTATTTAAGGACCCTTTGGAGGAAATTGCTTTCCAACCTGCTTAAATCCAAGAAGTTATTCCTTCCTAATAAAGGTGTGAATATTGGCAAAATAATGAGGCTATTTGTTCCTTGAAATTTAGATTTTTAAAAAAGGAAAAATAAATATTTTCCAGTGGTAATTATTTGTATTTTGAAAAACTCCACAGACCCTGTAGTCTTACTTTTCCTGAGCTCCCTACTGCTTATTTATGTTTGTGTTACCCAGTGTAGTTTTCATCCAAGCTTGTGTTGCCTGTGTAATATGTATTAGAGAAATGTGAAAAAAGCAAAATCTCTCTGATTTTCTCCTAAAATGTAGAAAAGCCCAGCTGTCCACTTGAACTTGACAAACTACAGAAAACTACTGTTTCCTTCTCCAGCAACTCCAAGACATGAAACAACCCATGGCTGTAACCCAGAGGCACTTGTCTTTCTGTGCAGGGTACTACTCTTCCTGTTGAGGCTGCTTGTTTTTTTTGTCAGTCACTTTTTAAAACTTAATCACTCTTCCTCTTTAGGACAGTTACACTAGTGCAAAAATAACCAGTCATTCTGAGTGTTTAAGTCAGTTTTTTTCCTGTGCTATGCTTCATGTCTTCCATTGTTCCACCCCTTCTCCTCCCCACACCCACCTCCTCCAGCTTTCCCCATTACATGAATCACTTTCATGTAAATTATCACTACTGTTTGTCACTCAGCCTAACCCTGAGAGAATATTACCCCTGTTAGTAATGTATGCATTTTACAGAGCTATTTGGGAAGAATGTGATAAATAAAAGAAAACAGAAATGTTTTTATCACAACCTGTCTGCAGAATTCTCTTTCCATTGCAGATGTATGGCAAAACACACTGCAATCAATGGAATTTTTTTTCAGTCAAGTTATTTATTCCAAGTGATAGGTATTTTTTATTATTATTATTATTATTATTATTATTATTATTATTATTATTATTATTATTATTATTATTATTATTGTTGTTGTTGTTGTTATTGTTATTGTTATTATTGTTATTATTATTGTCATTGTTATTGTCATTGCTATTAATATTATTAGGAAAAACAGTTTTAATATTTTTTCTATGTCATTTAAGTAACAAAGCAAAAGTGTCTTGCTTCTATCACAGAAGAACTCCCTTTTTTGTTGTACTGTTTTACTGTTTTGCATTACAAATATACCACAAACAGCTTTTAAGGTCAAGCAGAAAGGAAGATTTTCTTTTCCAAACATCTGTCAGCAACCACATGGAAGAAAAGACAGTACTAGCATAATTTAGCGTGCTTTCACTCCATGAAAAATGTTCCTTGGACACTATGTCAGGACATGCACTTTAAGTAAAGCTTTTCCCAAGTGCTTTATCTTAAAGCTGTATGGCTTTGCTTCTCTTACACTAATATTTTTCATTTTCTTTATTGTTTGAGGCTACAAATATGTCAGAAAAAGATCATAAATGTTATTTATTCTTCTGGCATCCAGGCCTTATTGTGATAAGAGTGAGCAGTTGCTGCTCTAGAGATGGAAAGAAAACTGGCTTCAGGTTTTAGTGTACCTGGATGTCATTGATGGCTGTGCTGGAACACAACAAGCTAGTGAGGAAGCATTAGGTTTGGCAGGCAGAGTGCGGTTTGACGTGTGTCCTTTTCCATCAGGGGCTGCCACAGGGCAGTAATAACTACACGTACCCAAGGGACTGGAAAATTATTTTCAGTTCCCTCCTCTCATCTCCCCATTTGCATTTACCGTAAATGTACAATGAAGCTGTTGGTTCTGTTGAGTCAGAAAAGAAAATCCACTGAAGAATATTAAATCTGAACTGATTCAGTATAAATGCTCTTGGATTCTTCAGTAAAATATGCCTAAGCTGTGCTGGAATTATCTCCTTGGGTAGGAAAGACATGCAAATATAAGATATAAAAGCATAAAATCCTATTCATTGCAAAACAAGGTATATGAAAGGATGCAAATTTCTGCAAAGAAAGTAGGCTTTAAGCTTAATAGGAAAACTCTGACACTAACCATAATCTGCATAGTGTGCAGGATTCAAAGCCATAACCCTGTCACCTGGCCAATAAAATAGGAATCCAGGAATCCAGTGAAAACTGAAAGTATTCTGAAACTGAAATACTGTCAGATAACATCAAGATCTTTAAAGACACAGCATATATGAAGGGGGACCTCTTTTCACTCCAGTTTATGTGGTGGAAAACAACATAGGTAAACTTCAGGGCACAAAGTCCACTTTACTGGGTTAGACATGCTTTTTCCTACTTCATTGGAATATATGAGATATATTACTTCTTCCAATTGGCCTTAATAATTCTTTCTTATCTGATAAGGATTTTATGGTTAGATTACCATATCTGCATTAGCCTCTGTAAATTGCGTTTGTAAAAGTAAACAACTCCAGAGGGGAATTTGGGAGACATTTAGGGTAGGTTAGAGGAACTACCTCTGGAGGCCTTTTTTTAGCTTTGCCTGGGAAGAAACCTGGGTAAAGGCTTAAATGTTTACATTCTATATGTTACAATGTATGAATCCCAACCCTTTTGTCTTACATGCTGAACCATCATAGCTGAAATATTGTTGTTTATAATTTTATTGTAAATAAGGCGTATGAAAGGATTTTGTGGGTCTGCTTACACAGCAGGTTGCATATATAGCAGTGTGGTTACATTGTCAATGTTTTGCTTATTGAAAAAAATTATATTATTATTTTGCTTCATATTTCTACTTGTCTTCTGAAATAAAATAGTGGATTGTGTTGCCAAAGGAACCTTCTACTGATACAGAAAATTATGAGATATCACCACCATACAAATAGTAATACAGGGCAAATTCAAATTAAGAAATTTTAAAAAGCGGCCTGTGAGAAGAAGCCTTGTATTTTTCTGTAGAGACATGTAGTTGTACTATCTCTCCATAAGAAATAAAACATTTCTAGAATTGATCACAACATCCATTCTATAATAAAAGAAAAAAGTGACGAGGAAACTACATTTTCAGAGCTGAATGAGAACTCTGTGCAGATAAACTTGCAAACAATAAAAACACACAGTATGCACGGTAATTGATACACACAGTTCTGATACTTAACTGACTTTACTCCTCCTAGAGAGTGTCAGCTTTATCCCTTTTTTTTGATCATGGGGCTGCTGGTTATAGCTTTATAGCAAGGTGAGGTTATCTAAAGTTGCTGCATATCTAATGAAGAAAAGGTGTCAGGATTTTTTAACAATAATCTTCAATCTGAAGTGATTTCAGAATCTTGTTTAACTGTAAATAAAAGCTTGCTTGAAAATAGGAAATTTTAAATTATTTTACTTTTAAAATCTAGAGATGGGGGGAGGTTTATGCCATGGGAGAGAATTTATTGAATGGTCTGCAGTTCAGTGCCTGTGGATTTCACTTGAACTGCGAAGAGTCAGCTTCAGTCTGCTGTCAGACTTAGCTTCTCCTGCAAATATTGTTTGTGTGAATAAGGAAGAGTTCAGAGAATCAGATTGGTCCAGATTTAATTTGTCTTTGATTTTAGGCACTTAACCAAAATGCCTACACCACCAGTTTCATATTCAGTGGTTATTTAGTGGTCCTTTTTTTTTTTCATAATTTTTCTATTTTGATGTAAAGATCTACAACAGAATATTCAGTTCTCTAAAATTTCAGATTTCTTTCTGGAAATCATCTGCTCATTATTGAGTAGCTAGATAGGTAGGATGGATTTGTGCTTATATATAAAAAAAGTTGAATGTATTTACAAATGTTCAACCTGGCAGCAGCAGATTTATATTGCAGAATCATAGAAACACAGAATCAATCAAGTTGGAAAAAAATTTTGGTATCATCAAGCCCAACCCGTGACCTAACACCACCATGTCAACTAGACCATGGCACTAAGTCCCACATCCAGTCTTTCCTTAAACACATTCAGGAACTGTGACTCTACCACCTCCCAGGGCAGTCCATTCTAATATTTAATCACACTTTCTGTGAAGAAATTCTTCCTAGTGTCCAGTCTAGACCATTCCTGATGCAGCTTGAGGCTATGTCCTCTTCTCCTGTCACTACTTGACTGGGAGAAGAGACTGACCCCCATGTGGCAACAATCTCCTTTCAGGCAGTTGTAGAGAGAGAGAGAAGGTCTCCCCTGAGCCTCTATTTCTCCAGGCTAAACAACTTCATCTCCCTCAGCTGCTCCTCACAGGACTCACTCTCTAGACCCTTTACCAGCTTCATGTCCCTTCTCTGGACTTGTTCCAGCAGCTCAATGTCTTTCTTGAATGAAGGGTCCAGAACTGAGCACAAGACTTTAGGTGCAGCCTCACCAGTGCTAAGTGCAGGAGACAATCCCTGCCCTGGTCCTGCTGGCCACACTATTGCTGACACTGGCTAGGATGCCATTGGTCCCTTTGGCCATCTGGGCACACTGCTTGTTCATGTCCAACTGAGTGCTGACCAGTACCTCCAGGTCGTTTTCTGCTGGGCAACATTCCAGCCACTTTTCTGTATATTTGTGACTTTGTAGGTTTTTTTGAGTTCCAGTTCCTTTCTAAAACACAGCAAAAAGTAAATAGTTGAACATCAGCATTTTTCATAAAAACTCATTTTTTAGGCTTGTCAACTGTTTTTGTTGAGTTCTGTAGTGTTTCGTTTCCTAGCCATCTACACTAGATTGGAACCAATGAAAAGCACAAGTTCTGATAATTTTTTTTATTATGGTATGTAAGAAATGCTTTTTAAAGAGAACTCATTTTTATTTATCGCACACACCAAAAAAAAAAAAAAAAAGCGCCAGATTTCTGAATAGTTCAGCAGTGAATATTCTGAGCTTTGGGGAAAAAAATATGTACATCTTGCAGCTCTGGACAAAAAGTTTCAATGAGAGTCACCCACTGACTTCAAAATATGGCTTGTAATATGTTGTGGTAATCAGTTTGGTTAGATCAATATCTGTTGTGTTAGTTTTGCCATTGAATTCACTTGGTAGAGGGTTGTACCTTGATCGGTACTGTTTTGCTACACTTGAATAAAAAAAAAAAAAATCACATTTAATACTTGATGCAGAAATATTCTGTCAATAGAATATAGAGATCTTTCTTCCAGCACATTGATTACAAATCTTTAGTAGAGGTGGTGGGTAAACGCTCCACAGTTTTTCAAGCACTAGACACACATGCTCTTAACTTGTTCTGATGTCATTTTCCTGGGAGGAGGTTCCTGAAAAAACATTGATGCAAAAGATATGTTAAAAAAAAATCAATGACGAATGTCACTGAGAATCGAACTCCTGTAAAGATCCCTAAAGTGGTGGATTATAAAGTGAAAGAGATGCTGTCACTCTGATTTTATCTCTTTGATCCCATGTTCAAGACTAGTATAGGTTTGCAGCTGTGCTTAAACTATAGCACAAGACCAGCTACTGACTTCAGCACTATTGAGAACCTAATACTATTTATTGGAGTTAGGTTTTACTGATTTTGAACACTGACAAGATTTCTATAAAGGCAGATACAGAAAAGGTTTCATTTGTATTTCTTAGGAAATTGCCCTAATTCTCAAAACAACAACAAAACAAATGAACCCACCAACCAACCACACAATTTAAAAAATGTGAATATATTTTCCCCTTTTCTGTCATGTCTATTACAAATGCCTATACATACTCTTCAACAATTGTGGGTGGGATTTTTATTTTAATTTATTTCCATAACATGACTGCAAATAGCATAAAAGAATAATAGTAATTATCCTTCTGATACATGGAGATATTACAAATATCACACTGCCTGCAAATAGGCATTTTAAAAGAAAAATTTCATTTTAAAAATGTATGGATTTTATTTTTCCCAAAACTAATTAAAAAGAAAAGAGACTGATTGCAGACTACATAGATTCGTCATTCCAAAGAGCTACTTTGGTCTCTGTTCTCTGATTATAAATTATGTCTATGGTTTGGTTTCTAGGTCAGTGGTAATACTTGAGTATTAACTCAATAATACTTGAGATAATTCCCTATCTTAAATTCAGGAGAAACAAGCCGTCAACTTTTCAGTTGCAGGTTTTATCCCTTAAGTGAAATTAAGTTGAAGTGAACACATCATGGTAACATAGTCTTGCCAAGGCATAATGAAACATCAGAATAACACAAGATGGAGCCTAGTTTTGCCTTTTACAGTATTGGAATCCCAAGCCATGTGGGGAACCCAGAAAAATTTTGGACTTCTTTTCCTAACCTTGCCCAAATTTGAAATGAAGTTTCCAACTAAGAATTTGGGAGCTGAAATGAGTGAAGAAGCATGAATTATTTCTACTACATTTTGCTGTTACTTGTCCATGATCAACCTATGATTTTATGCACCTCACATTACACTGAATAAGCAGAGGCAAAGAATGTCTCTTCCCATTCATAGGTAAAGCTTTCCAGATTGTGGTTATATGTCTGCTTGTAGTGCATTGGAGCGGAGTGTTGGTGACTTGTTTTTTAATATATAAAATATTTTTTATGTATAAAATATAAACATACAAATTGAGTGACTAAGATTGTGTTAGCTATGAGACTTGGATGATGCTTTAAAAATATATGTTTGACTAATTTCCTGTTCTTTA
Organism: Cettia cetti; assembly: GCA_013401135.1. Lineage (NCBI taxonomy): Eukaryota > Metazoa > Chordata > Aves > Passeriformes > Sylviidae > Cettia > Cettia cetti. Next base: position 10,518 of record VZUI01058343.1, read on the forward strand.
CTGGGTTTACATTTCCTACTTTCCGTGCTTTATATTGTTAGATTATAAAGTTCGGTGATATTGATAAAGACTAGAAGAGAGTGAGCTTGACTAAGGCAATGAAAACTTTTGAAGGTTTGTCTTATATCTCAAGTATTTCCTTCTTTTGATCCAATTTAGCATGGGAAAACACACATATCCTGAGAATACCTCACTTTTAGGAATAGGTATTTTTCTATATAGCAGGAAAAGTAGCATGAACAGTATTCTATACAGAGATGTGTAAGGATTCCAGTCCGCAGTTCATACAAGTGTACTGGAAAAAGCACAACTGAAAATCACCAGTCACTTAAAATGTCATAGTCTGGAGTATGCCTGAGTTGTGCTGTCAGTAAGGGAAGTGAATTCAAATAATAGGTGCCATTACTGTGGCATGAAACTATTAGTTAAAGTTCATGATGCTTGACTAGATCACTTAAACCTTTATTACGAAAAAAAATGAAATTTTGAATGTTCTTATTTTCTTCTATAATTTGAGCAGAGGCTCAAAGTTTAACCAACAGCATCAGAAAATAAGTTCCAGTGCTGTGCTCTTGGTTCAAGTTTGAAAGAACAAAAGGAAAAACTCCCTGAGCATGGTGCTAACTAGTATCATGGGGGTGTCAAACTTGATTTGAGGTAGATTGACGTGTCATTATTCCTCACATTCCTGTTTCCTTTTTAATGATCTGCACCTGAGCTCTGGTGTGTATTTTGCGACACTTATTAGCAATCTACAGGTCCGAGAGAACTGTTGTTTATCCATCTCTTGCCTGTTAAAATGTTAACAAGACGAGACGTGCCACAGTGTCTGGTGCCAACCGAAGGTCATGGATGGAGTGAAGAAGCCCCTGACATCTGTCTCTCGCAGTGGGCTTAGCACTGTGCTTCACTGAGAACAGCAGGCTGAGCGATTTCTCACCATTAATATCAATGGGACCTGAACGCATACACTGGCACACACTCCTTGGCTCCAGGAGTGGAATGTTGAGCTATTAACACACCTCATTCACATCTGAATTAACAATGTTGAAACAGTTCCACATGGCAGATAAACCAAAGAAGTCATTAGGCTTATTCTTGTCCACATGCACTCTAGTGCCTGATGGAAACTGCCCCCCACAGTTTTAAATCTTGACTCCTGAGTATCAATCAATCTGAATTATTCTTTTCTTGCTCTTCTTTTCCTTTTGTGAGGGTTTGTTTCAGAACAACTAGGGATCACTGAGTAAAACATTTATTTTGATTTCCATGCTACAATATTTTCATAACACTCTACTATTAATGGCACTTGCATTTTGGAAAATTCTCATACCATTTCAATTAGAAGTTTCTTAGGATGGAATAGATGCCTCTCATGTAAAATAATTTTAAGTCATAGAATCATAGAATGGCTTGTGTTGAAAGGAACATTAAAGATCACTTAGTCCTGAATCTGCTGCTGTAGGCAAGCATGCCACTCAATACACCATGCTGCCCAGGGCCCCATCCAACCTGGCCTTGAACACTTCCATGGACAAGGCATCCACAACTTCTCTGGACAGCCTGTTCCAGTGCCTCACCATCCTCTGAGTAAAGAATTTCTCCCTAACATTTAATAGAAACCCACTCTTTTGAAGTTTAAAATCACTGACCCTTGTCCTTGCAGTATTTGCATGTAGAAAAAGTCCTTCTCCCTCCCTTTCCTAAGCCCCTTAAGTGGGCTGGAAGGCTGTGGTGAGGTCTCTCTGAAACCTTCTCTCTTCCAGGCTTAACAGCCCCAGCCCTCTCAGCCAGTTCTCATAGGGGAGATGTTCCAACCCTTGGATCTTCTTTGTGGCCCACTGACCTTTCCTTTCTTTGAGTCTATGAGTGAAGGGCAGTGAGTGAAAATGTGCAGTTACATCTGAATACATGCAAAAGTTATATAAGATATATCTATAATATAGATATCTATAGTGAATAGAAATTGGTCTCCTACTGACGTACATGCTAAAAAGCTTTGTAGAGGTACATACAAAAGTGATATCTCCTTTTCTTTTGTTTTCCCCACCCTCTCCTCTCCTCTCCTCTCCTCTCCTCTCCTCTCCTCTCCTCTCCTCTCC
>VZUI01058346.1:0-16356 GCA_013401135.1 Cettia cetti
GGCCCCGTGTATTCTGGGCATAGACTTTCTCAGGAATGGCTACTTCAAGGATCCTAAGGGACTCAGATGGGCTTTTGGGATAGCTGCCGTGGAGGCAGAGAGCATTAAGCTATTGAACACCCTACCTGGACTGTCAGAGAACCCATCTGCAGTAGCACTCCTGAAGGTAGAAGAGCAATGAGTACCAGTTGCCACCTCGACAGTGCACCGCCGGCAGTATCGGACAAATCGAGATGCCGTGATCCCCAACAAAAAAAAAGACTAATGCTGTATACAAATAGATCTTTTGAAGAGACCTGATTTTGTGCTATACTTTGCTTTTGCATTAGCTAATATCTTACTGAAATCAAGGATGAAGATTTCTGAACTCTCAGTAGAGACCTGGAAATGTCTTTTTAGAGTGGTTTTCTTTAAAGGAACTGTCTTTATTGTTCAGAGAATGAGATCCACAAGGAAAACCCAAGTCTGAATTCTTGTCTCTTTTTCTTTTTTTCTCAGTACTTGTTTTTAAGATACCGTTAAATGATACATAAGTTATCCCAAAATCATAAGGTGCTATTCTTGCTATTCTCCTTCTTTGTGAATGAGAAAGATATTTCTCTTTTTTGATGCTGAAATCACTATATAGAGAAAAACATTTTATACACACATATCATCAATCTTTAGTTGTGAAATGCGGTAACTCCCACAAAAGCAATGAAAGCAAGAATGAAGGAAACTGAACAAAACTCACTGGAATATTCACAGAAGGAAGATAAGGAGAGGAAGAATGAGAGGGGGTGAGGGAGGAAGAGAGCAGCTTTGAGATAAACAGTCTTTGAATCACTTTCCCGGTTTGTCTGTAGTTTTCAACTACCTTAATATTCAGGAAAAAACCTCCTCAGTTGAAGATATCTCACTTGATTGAATCTTAGAATCATCACAGGATATCCTGAGTTGGGAGACACCCACAAGTATTATTAAAGTCCAGCTCCTATTCCTGCACAGAACCACCCCAAGAATCACACCATGTGCCTAAGAGCATTGTCCTAACACTTCTTGAACTCTGAAAGGCTTGGTAATGTGACCACTTCCATTGAGCTAATAGTAACATTGATATTTAAGATTTTATTTTTAAAGAGAACACCTATTGCTATAAAGCTAAGGAGATGACAGAAATAGCAAGTAGCCCTGAAGCCATGCATTTGTGTTTCAAAGTGTCTTCCCATATATATAAATATGGGACTTGACTAAGATTAATGTGCAGGGATTAAAATTTTGGTAGCACTGTACAGATAAGTCTCAAATAATGCTACCAAAGTAATCATACTCAAAAATTAAACTGGGGCACATGTGGACATGGGTTTTGCCACATGATAGCATTTTAAAATTTTTTTTAGAATGGACCCTGGAACACTTCTGATCATGAACCCATGATCATTTTCCTAAATAATACCTAGTTACAACATGGCAGCTTCCAGGGGCTAAAGATTTTTCTCAAAGAAAAGATTGATTGTGGCCACAGTTCTGTCTGGTAAAAGTATGACAGTGGCTAGAACTCTGCCAATTTATCTGGGACAAAAAATAGATATAAGCAGCAGATGTATAGGTGTTATGATAGTATTCATTGCCTCTTATTGCCTTGTATCACTCCATAAATTTTGCTTCACTTTTGTCCTTAGAACACCATGGTTAAAACAACTATTTTTCTAAATGTCATCCCTTTGTGATATCTGTCAACAAAAGCCTGACTTTGAAGTTGAAAGACATTTCTCATAATAAGTTAGGAGCAAGATATAATTTTGCTAGTGATACAAGGTTTTTCTAGGTCTGCAGGCTGGTCACGCAAAACCTTTTTACTAGAGTAAACACAAATATACAGTAAACACGCATTTGGAGTAAATACACATTATTGTTTATAGGAAGACACTTGAAACACTCTACTACCAACTAAACCAACCTAATAGCTTTAAAGGCAGATGTCACAAGGCCTGCTTCAAAATATTTCAGATCATCTTTCAAAAGTGGAGCTGGAAAAGTAACAGGTACGTGTTAGATCTTTACCTGGAACTTTTATAGAAATACCCTCTACAAACAAAGGTATTGTATAAAGTGCACACTTGGATGTGGATGTCATTTTTTTTATTTTGAAGGTGTTTTTTGTTTCTTGTTTTTTGTTTTTTTTGTTTTCTTGTTTCTTGTTTTTTGTTTTTTTGTGTAGCAATACTCATGGAACACGTGATGTTCCATGAGTATTGCTACATATTATCTTTAAAATGCTGACGGGACATTTGGAAGCCATTAAAGTTTCCAAAGTGATGCTGTTCTTCTTAGTTTGCTGTACTAATCCAGAAATGGCATCTGGGTTCTAATCCTAAGAAACATAAAAATGATGCAGTCATTTCTATTTAGAATACAACTACATACTCTCAAGTAGATGTTTGTACTTTCAAGAGACTGAAGATTCAAAAGGAACTGGCTCCATAGATCAGAGTTAGTGAAAGTCATCAGAAGAAAATTTCTTCATGGAACAGTGCTGTCTGGTTTCTGAAGAACTGCCTGGCTGTAGGTTATACTGTTGTGACATTATTTGAAACTGCATCTTAGTGTTTTCACACTGATAGGACTGTCTGCATGAAAAGAGAGGCAACTAAAAAAAAGAGTATAGTAATTGATCTATTTCAGTGTTTAAAACACATTTTACAAAATGTGGCTTTGGATTCTGTTTTTAGTGAGGGTTTTCCCTCAATTTATAGGTTGTTTTCTTGGTCCAGAATCTAGTACCTTGAATCATATCTACCAGCATAATGCACATTCACCTCAACTAGTCATCTTCATCTTCAGATGGACAGATTTGCACTAGTACTCTAAGCTCATTCTGTAGTCACTAAGTTATCTCTGGCGATGGTTCATCTCACACCCCTCAGAAAGGGATGGTGTAACTATTTATCTCTTTTGAGTACAGCAGAAGCCTGAGCTTACCAGCTATCTGGCTAATGGATGGATATAATATCAAGGTGAGTCTTGTTCTGTTTCTGGCTTATGTGTACTGATATAAAGCATGTGTGCATCATATAAAGTGAAGATCTAACGTATTAATATTTCTCTCTTAGAAAGAGACAAGAATAACAGGAAAACAAAGACTTCTCCTTTTTCCTTTTCTCTTACACTTTAAGAGTATGCAATTAGCAAAACTTTGTATAAGGTTATCTGTTCTTTAGTTGAAAATTCTATAGGATTTTATTTCTCAATAAAATATAAACCAAACTATTTTGAATTGAATACTTCCAATAGCTTTCTTGATTATTAGTCATAGGTATGAAACTTTTATGAACAAAAATGATTACTAGCTTTGTAAATAAAATTTTGCTAATACCCATGTGATTTAGCAGAGAAATACTTTAAGATCTCAGAGTGTGTGTGAGGAGCTGTGGGAATTTCAAGGAGAACTAAGTGTGTAAAACAGTTAGCCTCACAAGACATATTAAAAAAAGGGAAAAAAATCCTGAAAGTGAAAATGTGACTATTTATGTAGAAGATAATTCTACCAGTCACTGTGGAAAAAAGAAAGGAAAGCTTAAAAAATAAAGGAGACCAAAATTACCTTTTATGACTAAATCAGTTCCCTTCTTTGATCACTGGAGAGCACTGTTCCCCTATGAAACAATTTGCTTTAAGGACACAGCTGAGCATTCTTCTGCAGAAGTGATTTTCTGTAGCAAATTATATAACATATATTATGAATTCAGAGTTACAGAAGGAGAAATGTTGTTTTCCCGTGAAAAAAGCAACATTTTATGGGATTTTATTCTTATATTACCCAATTTACACAGATAATATCGTACTGTTTATTAGTTCTTCAGTAAGGATGTCTTCATCAAGTCCAGAGATCTATCATATAGGTCATTAGAAGGTGTGCCTGTCTCAAATATGAGTGTTGTTTCTTTTATAAATCTGTTTATTGCAAAAATAACATGAATTATATGAAATCCAGAGTAAACACACATAAGCAGTCAGCCTGTGACAGATAATAGTAAAATCACCTGCATCATTTATTGCCTGAATTGGAAGGACTAATACCATATCTATCCAGGTGTTGAATAATTTCTGTTAAGTATAAAATTAGAATTCCAGAAAAAGATGCAAAACCAGTTATCATAAGTTCAGAACTATTATTATCTGGTGATTAGCACAGAGACTTACTAATTCAGTAGTTCTGAGCTGGTAGTTCTGTCTGGTTTGAGTATCTGTGTATAAACAAAGCCTTGCAAATCCTGGGATATTTTTTATGCCTCAGGTTTCAAACTCTAACACAGGTTAATATTAATGCCTTCCAGCTTCACTTTGGCACTTCTGCCTTGAGATTTAGCCCTTTGTTCTTTGTTTCTTTTTGTACAGTTGAATTTGGCTTAGTGGAGTGGGATCAGAATCAGAATTCTCTGCCTCACTCGTATAAAAACAAGGATGGTAGCGTTCTGTTCAACTGTTAAAGCATACGGTTTTTAATTGGAATGCAAATAATACACTTTTAAAAAAAAACATTATTTAAAGAAATTATCTCTGTTGTATCAAAGCCAAAACAATGAGTGAAAATAATACCTTGCTATTGGCTTTTGCTTTTTTCTGTCATCATAAGTGTTTTGTTTAGTTTTTAGGCACTCATGTATGTAAAAGGGAAGCTGTTAATCATGCAAGTTATTCTGTTACATATAGAACATATTAACTATGGACACAGAGGGAGGGCTTTGAGCATTTTGATGGAAGGAGAGCTGTGAGGTCTGCTGGATATCATAATCCACAATGAGAGCTGGATCTTTATGCACTGAGGTCACCTACTTAATCTCATCTTCAGCTCTATGACCATGTCAAACATCTTGTTCACTGGCTATGTATAATTCATTGTACTGTATTAATTGAATTGCACACAGAAAAGACCTGATTTGTTGAGATAGCCTTTCCATTTCAGAGCAGTAAAGCTCCATTGATTTCCAGTCAGAGGAGAGGATGACACGAATAGATTGTTTAATATTTAAATCAAATCAGCATAGTACTGACCTCTCTCAGCTTCACATCTTGCATGAGAACTTCTGCTAAAAAGCAGCTGACACTCACATGTCAGGAGCCCACCCTGCAAAGGACCACTGACCACATTAATTCAAAATCGATTATGGGGCCATATGCAAAAGGCAATTATGACTGATGACATGGAGGATGTAAAGCTGAGAGGAAGTGGTTTTCAAAGTGTGATAGCAGGAATTAGTGCTGTGTCTATCAGCACTACCTCTACTGGGCCTTTGGCTCAGTGAGTACATTAAGCAATAGTGCAAGACATAGCTTTTCAATAGCTGAAAACATCTCTTACTTGCTCATCTGAGCAGCAAAGGGAAAGCAGATATAGTTAGAGCCTGATTTAGCTAATTAGCATTACGGTATGCCTTGATTTTTTCTTTGCCTGACTTTGTAATGAGAGTCAGGATTACTATCACAGATCTGAGATGATTAAGTATGCAGTGGCACAGGTGGGGAAATGGGAAGAGAGAAATAAAACAGAGACTTCAGACATTAAAGTGGGATCCAGTGAACCTAAAATCTATCCCAGGGCAGAGATCTAATGTGATTAGCACCCAAACTGTACCATGGAGCTTACATGAATGTAAGGAAACATGTTTTAGAAGCTTCGGAGCTGTCCATGTCTACAAGGAAAGGCACCAAAATTTCTCTTCAATATAATCTGAATCCTTAGAGAATCATTTTACAAGTTTGATGAGCTCAGTCATGTCAAAAAGTTGTTGGCTTCTACCTGCAGGACTTGTCAGATCCAGGAGGGTGCCCAGGAAGTTGCAGGGTATCACTGAACCCCCTGAAGGTGCCTGATTCTTATTGATAAATGATATTCTGAACTCAGGCAAACAGACCACCTGAGTTTTGGATTGAAGTTGCAAAACCAATGTCAAATGCTATGACCTAGCAAATGTAATCTGATATCATCAATAATGACATAGATGACACCAAATTTTATCATCCTTGATTTGTTGCTGATTGAAACATCACCCTAGTTTTGATATGCTAGGAAATGTGATTTTTCTGATGAATGATGCTAGTCTTTTTTCTGCTGGTAACTTTCTAAAGGGCCACAATAAATCTCAAAGTTCTTGCTCCAGACTCTCACTCATCCTGCTGTCTGGCAACTTTGATCCTAATACCAACAACCTCTTCTCCTCTCCAATTTCTTGCCATTTTCCAACCCTGTTGTTTGTTGATCCAAAGCCCTCCATGCTGGGATACTGTTTAAATAACTCAAGACTTTTAATGTAGGTTTGAAGCATCTGAATTTTCTGTTCTACCCTCATATCCAAGTGTTTAGAAAAAGATGTCCCTCTCTTCATTATTACATCTTTAATTAAAAATAAGAAGAATAACCTGTTTCCTTTTTCCCTCTAAAGCTTATTTTACTTTTAGATTATTCCCCTCTTCTTTGTTCTAAACAATAGGCCAGTATGAAAAGCAGTAAGCTGAAAAATTAGAATTTTTTACCACATAGCAGTCCCACCTCATTCTTTCTTATCCAGACTTTTCCTTTCTTATCTAATGAGAATAAGAATGTAATTTTTGGATCATATTTTCAGTGAAAAATGTAAAATTAAATTTAACTTCCATATTTCAAAAATAAATATTTACTGATTGCACTACGAATTTATTAGACTATTGCTTTGCAGATGGCACAAATTCAGATAGTGTAGGAAATAAGAAAGAATAGCTCCAAAAGAGAGAACAGTGGAAATATTAATAGATAAGTTTCCATAAAGTTTTTTTTTTTTAAGATGAAAATTTCACTTATATAGGACTTGGAGGAGGGGGAAATCTCAATATGTTTTAGTGGTAATGTTACCAATACAAACTATGGCTTTTTTAGTGCAAAATATCAGGAATATAAATTTTTCTCTTCCTAGAAATTTCCCTGATGTTATAAAAATGTCATTGACAGCTTCATTTTTGACCTCTAAAATAACAAGATATATCTTTAATACATACAGTTTTTCTACCAAATAGATTGAAGGTGTAAGTCAGGCAGTAAACAAATAAATAAATAAAAAATATTGCTGTGAATTTTGTGTTGAATCAGTGTTTGCATTTCCATCTGTAATCTCAATTATTTTTGCATATAGTCTAAATTATTTTATGTTTCAGGAAGAAAAATTATGTATGCAGAGTGGAAAAACAAAACTAAAACCCCCTAATTTGTCATAAAATTCTCCAAATTATTCAACCTAGAATTTATCAATAACTAATGCAAAACTCTCTATGTGAAAGGTTTTTCATTCATCATTAAGATGGACATATACACATCAAAGTTCATATTATGCATTCCAGTCCTCATTTAAAGCATTCTTTATTCAATTTTTTTTTTTTACTGGAAAGGTTTTTGTTGTATTGCATTTTTTCTCTCCCTCATGTTTTTTTTGATTTTTTTTTAATTCCTGGGAAAAACACTGATTCATACCATTAAAGGGTCTATTTTTGACAAAACCCAGACTTTTGTGAAAAAGTTAGTTCAGCATTTTTGTCTGAAATGTTTTCTATTGGGAAAAATCATGATCTATAATGATCCAGATTATCTAAATGATCTCCAATGATCTAAATATAGGAGTTTTCAAATGTTTTGCAAATGGACACATATTATCAGTCCTTTGAATCACTTCACCTTTTGCTCTTGATGCCCATGTCACCTGCTATCCCACCTATGAGGGGCAATACCTCCTTTTCCCTTTACTGCTGTGTACTAACCTGGTGTTAGCAGGTTAGCAACAGTTAACATGAGAAAGTACCATCAGGCAAACACAGAAATGTTGCTTTTATAAAGAAAAAGCTGCTTTCCCCCTACATTTTACTTTACTCTTTGACGGGTCTGTTAGTCTCCTGGAAAAAAGGACTGGGCATTTTACTGTATTCTGTCTGCATACCTAATAATTTTATTGAGAAACACTAATGAGACTGGGGATCTCTAAACAGCAGGTTGTCACTATCTGTAAACTAAATAATAATCCCTAAATATACCAGGGATTAATACAAAATCAGCTAAGGTCATCAGGTGCCTTTCAATATACTTTGGATCAGACACAGAAAATTCAAAAATTCATGGTCCATTTTGAAATGAAGAGGCTTATTAGAAAAAGTATCCCCTGGCAGTCACATTGCTATTTTATTGAGCAGAACAGTGTTAAAAACGACCTTCCAGTGTTTTTCAAAAGTTTAGAGCATTCAACAACTTTGAGGTAATCTTAGAATTAGGTATTTCTCTTCTACACTTGCTCATTTGGTTTTTAGCCTCTTAAGGTGCCTTAAGTTTAAAGACACTGCACCTCTGCACTTCTGCCTTTCTAGGGTTTAAGTGGATTATTTAAAATAGCTTTAGGCCTAAAAGGGAATTTCTTCAACCTAAGTGCCTCCACCTTTGCCAGTACAAACTGTTAGGGGAAAATTGAATCATGTTGAAAACTGTAGTTTAAAACATCATTTAGTATCCAGTTGCCACTGGACCGTGGCTAACTACTAATTGGTCCCTTTAGATGCTTCTCCAGCTTATTTTTCACTTCAGCTCTTATTTTTCCCCAAATCCAACAATCTAAAAATCTTGTGATAAAGCTCTTGCTGATTTACATAGCAGAAGGTTGCTATAGCAACCTGGCAGAACATTTCCAGCAGCAACATACTAGAGGCAATCTTTATCATTATGTGAGAAATATGCTTTAAAGGTGTGTGATAGTCTGTATAACTCTGTTTTTTCCTCAAGACATTGGTTTGATCATGCTGTGAAGGCAAAGTATTTCTACTTTGATATCATGGTCCTAAGCTTGGTGAGCACTGTTGCCATAAACACGTATTATGAGTTTATTGCATATCAAAGCATGTAGAATTGGAGAACTGCAGAGTTCAAGGCTGAAAGATGTGTTGCTGTGTTGGGCATACCCAGATGAGGCTTTCGAACATTGTCAAAATGGTTTCCAAGCACAGTGTGGCGCATGAATCCATTGAGAATCTGCCCTTCTTCGTACACACAAGCAGTGCTGTGTGTGGCCTCATGGCCAGGTGCCTCACTGCACTGGACTTCTCATACTAGGAAAGACAGGACTTGCACAGAGCAAAGGGTTTGACAAAAATGTGACCAAAATTCAAAATTCAGGTATTATGATGGTATCAATCAGCAGATCTGTCATCCACCTGTGATGAGATAATGGATCCTTAATGGATCCATTGAGAAATCTACAGTGCTGTGTTTTGGATTCAGTATGAGAATAACATTGATAACACATTTATATTTTGGTGGTTGCTGAGCAGTTTTTACTCTGAGTAAAGGACTTTTCAGTTTCCTATGTTCTAAGAGTTAGGAGGGGAAGCAAATGTGGGAGGGAGCACAGGACAGCTGACCTGAACTGGCCAAAGGAATATTCCACACCATAGAATATCATGCCCAATATATAAACTGTGGGAGATACTTGGAAGGGGGCCAATTGCAGTTTGGGAACAGGTTTGGCATTTCTCAGCAGGTGTTAAACAATTGCATTATTCACCACTCTGTCTCATTTTTTATTATTACAATGATTATTTTAATAATACTATATTTTACTTCATTTCAATTATTAAACTGATCTTATTTCAACCCACAAGTTTTATATTTTTTTCTTGATTCTTCTTAGAATCAGGCTTAATGCCTGATCAACCTTCTATCTGATGCTTCTGTCTCATCTCTATTAATAAGAGACTTCAGGGTATGCCACTTTTTTTTCATTATCAGGATTTACAGCCAGGCAATACCCATTCTGTCTAGTAGGCAGCAGACTTCTTGGGAGTGCAAAAGTTCATATTCAAACACTGACCTGCAGACAGATGTACACCCAATTATCTGATGCCTCTTAACATTCACAGTTTAAGCTATTTTATTTTTTGCCTTTGTCAGCTGGGTAAACTCTAAATACAATACTAAATTTGCAGCAGCCAAAGCAGTTAAAAATTCTGCTGATTTTCTTTCTGCTGACAAAGAGGTACGGCTTTGTGAGTGACGTATATTTCAAGATGCATCTAAAGCATGAAGACAGTTTTTACACCAAGCAGCTCACCTGTATAAATGAGCTTTCATCAGAGCCCTGCAATCACACCATCAGATAGATTTAGAGTCTGCATTACCCTTTCTCCTCAGAAGCTATTTATTCCTTCCTGAGCTGAAAGGCTGTCAGACCTCACTGATGTTTAGACCAAGAGTTTTTTCCCAACTTAACTGGTTAGGGAACAATTATTTTCTTTAAAAGGTAGAGTCTGCTTGGCCATGTGCCTTAGTTTCTCTTTGTCTTGGATCATTGTGCAATACATCTTTTGGTCAACCTTATATTTCTAGTTGAATGTTGAAAGCACACCTGAAAAAAAAAATGAATGTGCTAACTCTATGAAGCTCATTATTGGTTCATGACTGAGAGGGACTTTTGAAGGTGAGAATGAGCTTGGGGTGACTGATCTCTAACCCTTCCTTCCTGATTTTATTGTAAAAAGTAGAGAAGCCATGAAATAGGAAAATAATCTAATCCTAAAAATAGAACATTATTATTGATCAGACTGGAAATCCAAGATAAATCCAGTTTAAGATATGTGAGTCTAAACTAAGACAATGTACAAAGTTACACAGGATGGAGAGCTTCATCAGATTTCTGGGGATGGCATTAAAGCTAGCACCAGTAGGGCAGTATTCCCAAATGAGATAACCTGCTAACAGGTCTGCTCCTGTCTCCCTGCCCTGTGTGTTGTCACACAGCTGCTGTGTCTCACCACACAGGTAACACAAGGCAGCTGTGACTGGAGCTAGTCAGACTAACACAGACGATTTCTAGCCCAAATTCCTGTTTTCAAGGAGATTTGCTGTTGTAATCCCATCAGCTTTTTGGATTGAATTTTCTAGGTTTCAATGTTCCTCAGAAGTGATTTATGAACTTGCATTGGCCTGGGCAGAGAGGACATGGCTAAGGTACAACAGTGAAGCCACTGTTGGATTGGTGCATGAAGTACTGGCTGACACAGTCAAAGGGTTTTGACCAATCCTCACTATCCTGATCATTCTTCACAGCTTCAGAGGTCACCAAGAGCTTGGTCTCTCTATTGTAGAGGCTGTACCACATCCCTCAGTTCTGTATTGAATTCAGTGTCTTGTCTTGGCCAATGTGTAACTCCTTTCTGGGAGTCTTCTGAAACCATCCCATCTTACTTTGAATATATCAGATCAGAAATATATCTTTTATGTCAGACAGCTGTTGGACACTCACTTTAAAAGACATGGGCCTAGATCTATCAGACTCATTTTAGGAAACACAATTGGTGTGCCAAAATTGGGAGCTCAGTAATTAACAGAAAGACAGAGAGACTCAGTGTGTAACTCAACTTATTGAATATCTGCATCACTCTCTGGAGATACCCGACTCCTGACGTTGCCTATATAAAGACTCAGAGATAAACTTTAAATTTTGGCAGACAAAAGGTCTCAAGTTGCAATAGATTAATCTGGACTTTAAATAAGCCCCTTTGTCAGAATAGCATTCCAAAAGTCCGTATTCTGATAGTTTTTAATTTAGATGCTAACACCTCTCTGGATTTTCTTATTCCAGGATGAGCTTGCTAACTTTGTAGGTATTCCTTGCTTCCAAGCATGGGGACTTGCATTTTCAAACAATTTTGTTTGAGAGACCCCAGCTTACTAAGTGATCAATTCCATGTACTTTCCAGAGAATAGCCTTTGTTTGGGTTATGTGGCTGCAATCTTCCAAGGTAAATCACAGTTTTTTCTTTATACAGTACTTTAACTGATTCTTGACTTCAACAGAAGCATATTGAAAATTATTGCACAAGGAAAAACTTAATTAAAACCTGAAGTTTGGGGCTATATAATTCAAGTAAAGGTTACAGCTAATTTAACAGCTGTAAATTCCTAGGGGTTGTTATTTACATAAAGCACATAGAACTTTATGCACCCATAGCATGGCATTTAATTAATTAATTTGACATTTCCATAGCACATGTTCTGATAGTCTCTGAGAGGTAGATGCTTCATATTTCATCTAAAAGCAGACAAAAGATTTGTGATTATCCAAATGGAGCCACTCCAGATTTTACAAAAAAGATCCTCTGCATTCAGATGTGAAGAGAGAGGATAAGCGGGTGTTGAATTAAGCCATGTTGAAGTCAGACACAGCAATATTTGCAATATCTGAACACTTGATTACCTCCATAAAGATTTTTCCTTGTGTGTCAGAGCTTTGTATGCCCCTCCCATGACGTCTCCAGACGTGAGTGCTCTCTGCTGCTGAAGGAAGATGTCTCACAGAAAAGCCTGTAAATTAACAGCAAAATAAAGTAATTTTCAGATTTTTATGGCCCTTTTCAGGATATAACAAATATGAAGATGAATAAACTAGAAGCCAGCAGAATTGTATCTACAAACAGAGATCTGCACTGTGCAATGCACAGTTTTCAAAATGCTGGTGAAAGGAGGAATGGAGCACCAAGATCTGTAGATGCCCATGGTGGAAAGAGAATGGCAAAGCCCATGGAAATTGGTATATATTTTGCTTTTATCTTATCATCATTAAGATTGTCATCATCGTAAAAGAATAAAAATAAAGAAGGAAGAAAGAAAAATGAAAGGAAGATGAGGTAGGAGAGGAAAGGGGCTCTCCAGTGCTGGGTCCAGCACTGATCCAGCTGAGAGGGTGTCCAGGGTCCTGGGGCCACCGTGCAGGCTTTGTGGGGGTACCTTTTTATAGGTAAGTTTACCACCCTGGGACTAGGTTGATTATTCTTCATTTAAATGAGTTATCATGTGCAGTCCTTTCTTCTTGACCTTTCTGGAAATGGGCTCAGGGGCTTTGAGGGTCCTTTTGTGGTCTTGTTCTGCTTCTATTGATCTTGCCTGCTCCTTGACTCCACTTCTGTGGTTGTGCTGCATACTGTGCCATCCTCATGGAGCTGAACAGGTAAATTGGTTTCAGAAAAGTGCTACCATGCCTTCATATGCTCCCCTCTCCCCCCTTCCAAGAACGTGCAATTCTGACTTGCCTGCTTGAGTGGTCATTGGCATTTGAGGCAAAGCAATGAATTAACACCTTCCTGCTCAGGCTTCTACAAGGTCAAAACCCTACCCAGTCAATCCCTTTCATAGTTTTAATGATGAATGATATATGATTGTGAAAATCTCTGAGAAAAATGTATGAGAAAAGTTTCCTTTATGATTAACTCATAGGGTTGTTTTTGTGCATGAAACTCAGAGAAGACTTATTACCATTCCTCATTACAAAAAATATGTATAAATTTCTTTCAATGTCAGCACAAAATTTTTACTTACTCGCCTGAAGCCATGTTTTTTAATCATTGTTATATACATTTTTTAATAAGAGACTGCATAAAGTATTAACAGTGTAAATTCTTTCCATCTAAGCAATTTGGGTTTATTTATTTTACTGCTAATTTTCAATTGTGTTATATTAAATCTGTGACACTAAGGCTGACACATAAAACTTTGTCAATGAATATTCAAATGCAATGTTCTCTATACACATATTTTTCAGAAGAGCTGCTTTTTTTAAAAACTGATTTTCTTGTATTAAATTTATATCAGTAGATCCCAACAATTTCTTCTAATAAAGCTGGAAGTAAATATTCTTCAAATTGAAGCTAACATTCAGAAACTGGGACTTGTCCTGGGAAGAGAGATATTTAACCCCCACCTGTGAAGATATATCATAATTCTTCCTTTCTCACATGGAAATTAAACTGAACATTATTTACTTCTAATTTTTTTAATCAGGTTTGGGCTTTGATTTTTTTTTTTATTGCTGCTGTAATGAAAACAATGAGTAAGAACACAACTCCTAGAGCAGTCAGTGAGTGGCATCACAGTTGCTTCACTTCTCCATATCCAGGTATCAGTGTCGAGCTCTGACTTGAATTTCCAAATGAATTCTAGATGCTATAATCTTTGAGATGGATGTTTCCTTAGCTTAGTGCATTCCCATGTAAAGAGATCTAATGCTGTCAAATGTTCCCTAGGATCACATGTGTGGCCTAAAAGTACTGCTGTAGAAGACATTATCTGCAGGTGTTTTGCTTGTCTGATGCAAGTATTAGAGAGTTTAGGGCATCTCAGAAGAGTGCTGACATTCAGGCAAGCTAATCACATGTACTCTGCCTCATCAGATTTTTCAAGTGGTAATATTGCTATTATGGGTTGATTGCTGTGTTGCAAAACAGAAGAAGTGATTAGCTCTCTCAGATAGAAAAGAAGTAAAAAAAATAAAAATTCCAAAACTGTATTTTTGCCTGAGGCCGTTTATTTTTACTATGTTTGTCTTTAAGCTGAAGACTTTTGATTCTATGAAAATTTGAAAAACAGAATTTTATAGGAAAACTCCCAACAGTTAAAACAAAATAAAAAGAGCATTACGAACATAAACAATAAGCTCAGATTCAGAAGTAAATGCATTCCCTAAACACAATGTATCTTAGGAATTCAGATTGCCATATAAACAACAGATTAATCCTCCATTTGAATATAACTGTTTCAGTTAGACATAATACTGAATGATAAAGCTGACCACTTTAATATACTTCATAATTTTTTTAGCTTCTGCCGGTATTGGAAGAAAAACAGACACATTATTATACAAAAACAGGGGTTATATAATGACATTCTCAATGCTTATGTTTTCATTTTAGTAACATACAAAAAAAAGTAGGAAAACAGAGCAGTAAAACCCACAAATTTTTCTTGTTCTCCAGGGGAAGATATATTTCAAATTCACTGTACAGCTCTGCAATGCAGTGGAGCAAGCTGCTAAGCAGCATAGATACTGTGTGGATGACTGGGTGTCAGAATGGAGCTTCAGACAAAGTTTATTAGAGAAGCTCTCCCGTTGAATCACAAGGTGTAGAATGGACCCCCTTGCTTTCTAAACTCCTTCTCAGAGGGGATTCTGGGTGTGGCTGATCCAATTGCAGCCCTAGACTGTCAGCGGGTTTGTGTAAAAGATTATATGGGTGTGACTGAATCTTTTTACGAGTTTGTCCTTCATGATAAAGGATGGCAAACAAAATAAATTTCTATAAAAAGAAATTATTTTTTATGAAAATGATCACACTAAAAGATCTTAATCAGAATTATTTATACACAGTATAGGTAGCTGTAACTACTAGTATAGTAGAGTGCACTAGTTTTGAAGCAATTCAATAAAGTTAGCAAAAACAATTAATGAGTAGAGATTGATCTTACTCAGCAACTACCTTGGGCAAATCTCCTTTGCTCTGCCTTGAGGAGTAACCTTGAAGGATGTCCACACTCAGGGGAGGAATGTCCACAAATTCTTCAAGAAAGGATATATTGGAAGACCCCGCTATTAAAAAGTGGAACTGAGTTTTTATAATGTCATATGTCTGGGCTTTCATTTGTCATATGTCTCCAGGCCAGCTGTGTCAGCTCAGCATCTTTAGATAAGTTAGTAGTGGTATAATTTGTTGCTTCCTTTATCAGGTGTCTTATGAGGTTTGCCACATCTTCACCTCACTACAAAGACGTTTAATGAGTTAGGCTGGTTTCAGCATTCTTCACCACCAAACCCAGCATGATACTCCCTTCTCTATTCACCAATGATAGTTTTGCAGAGTATTGTTTGAGCTTTTTTACCACCACTTCAGGAACAGCATCCAGCTACACTGAGCACTACTACTTTTCTTCTGGAAAATCTGGAAAATCCTCCTAGCCTTCTGCTTCTAAAATATGAATAGTATTGGATCCTCTGGCCTGCCTAAACTCCTGTCGGATTCCCTCCTTCTTTCTTTCTTCTTGTGTTTTCTTTCTTTATCCTGCCTTCTTACTGCTACTGCACAGCCAGTTACTCTGGGGCAAGACTGCATCGTCTGTGGCACCACCATGCTTGACTTTTTGTTCTGGCAATGAACCACTTACTGTTCTCAAGCAGCACTCTGAAGCTACAGGATTTGTCTCATTCTGAGCCAATTAGTGTGAAGTAAAATGCATAGGTACAACGTTCCACTTGAGCATTTTAAAATTAATGTTTCATCACTATCACTTGGATATCTGGCTTTTATTCAAAGGCAAGATTAATAGTTTACAAGTGATTGCTCTGATATGAAAAGGTGCAGAAGGAAAGAGGAAGAAGAAAAATTAATCTAAAATCCAAACTCACTTATTAACATAAAACTATAATCCAGTAAAATATTGGGTTTTCAATGTCACCTAATGATTAGATAATGTCTCTTCTCTTCTCTTCTCTTCTCTTCTCTTCTCTTCTCTTCTCTTCTCTTCTCTTCTCTTCTCTTCTCTTCTCT
>VZUI01058353.1:0-27355 GCA_013401135.1 Cettia cetti
TCCTTTCCTTTCCTTTCCTTTCCTTTCCTTTCCTTTCCTTTCCTTTCCTTTCCTTTCCTTTCCTTTCCTTTTTTTTACCTTGAGCCTGTTACAATTCTGGAGCCCTCCAGAACCACTGCCTTGGTACATCTCAGGAGGAAATTGGAGTAATTCAAAGCCTTTGCTATGACACAGAAAGTGACCCAGTCCTTACTATGATTTTGTGGACTCACAGCACCCAAACAGAATTACAAAAAGATTTTGCAAATTATTTTTTTTTCTTTCTTTTTTTTTTTTTTTTTTTTTTTTTTTTTTTTTTTTTTTTTTTTTTTTTTTTTTAAGCTAAGGTTATAAATCTCAGTCTATGGAAGTATTGTAGCTATCAACCTTTAAAAAGACAATGCTGAGAATGGAGTTTCTGACCCCTTTATACAGGGAAATAAAAGGAAAAATAATATGTCAACAGTACCCATAACTGCTAAAAAAGTCCAGTTTGGGCAGCATTTTTTACACAAACTGACTTTACTAAACATTTCCTTCAGAAGAGAAGACAACCTCTGTTTAGAGAAAAAAAACATTCCCTACATCCAATAAAATAGGCAGATTGCTGTTAAAGTATTTCTAATAATTATGAAGTATTTTCATGTTAAATTTGAGAAACAACAACGTAAACTTTCCATGCCTGGAATAAATTTAGTTAAATTCAATGTAATGGGAATATCAGAGAATTATTCATAACCCTTACAGAAAATTGTCTGAACGCTCCGAGGACAAAGTACATTTTCACTTCATCTTTATTCTCCTACAGTACACAAGGGCAAATGAGGATTTATGAGAGAAATACATGAGGAAATAGCTTAAGTGAGCCTGACTCAACAAATATTTATATAAATACATACAAGGTTACTAACTTTGGGCTTGATAGTGAAGATTAATTTCGAGAAAACAGCAAGAAATGCGTTTTCTCAGGCTTCAACATTGGCAGGAGCTGCTACATTTTAAAATGAAATCCAGCCAAATACCTGTTTTTTATAGAAAGGATTGCAAAGATCTGAATTGTGACTTTGTAATTACGTGAAAAATCTGACATATTTGGTGTAAACACCTTCCAACACCTCGTGTGTGAGTTCAAAACAAGTTTGAACCATTGATTCTACACTGCACTGCATCCAAGAGGAGGACAAGGACTATGGAAGGCTTGGAAAGTTGATTATATGTGACCCTGTAGGAAATCAGAAGGGAAATGGATGTGTTAGTAGGGGTGGAAATAATTCCAGGTGGGTTATTCCCTCAGTCTGATGCTATGGATATGTTCCTGGCTCTGGAAGGACCTAGAACCTCTTTACTTGTGTTACAGGGTAACTGCATGCAGTGATAATAAGAATATTTTTGTTGTTGTTATGTTCTGGAGGTAGAGCAGCTTGCAGGACTAAAGTGTGCAGTCAGAATTCCTTATTTTCAAGTGGGTTTAAAGTTAATTAAACACAACAGGCATTTAGGCATAGCACACAAGTCCTGCAGGCTTCCAAAATGGCCATGCAGAATGTTGAACCCATATGTGAGTCCTGCAGTTCTGTCGTTACACTATGTTAAATATGTTGCACAATGTTAAGAAATCCAAGACTTTTGATACCCCTACCATTTTTTTTTTCTCTCTGTCTTTCTTTTTCCCTCTCTGCTCTCTTTTTTATCCCCTGGGCAGGTGTGGGGGGGATACTTATCCTTCTTTATTAATAAATGTTTCTCATAGATAATATTTGCCACATTTGTGCTTTATTTTTTGTCTGAGAAATCCATCAAAAACAATTCTCCTCAACTCCCCCTTTTAGAGTGGGACAGGAGAGGTACTCACAGTGTTCTGCCTCCCATTTCACTGATGCATTCTTCTTCCAGAGCCAAAACTCCAGAGAAATTCCAGACAGTGACCTCGCCTGCACATGCTGACAGGGACATGTGTGCCACATCTAAACCCTGGGACAGCACATTCCCTAGTGCCAATCCCTCAAGGTTTCCAGAAAACAGTGTGCAGACATTGTCTGGATTTTATGACTTTGGTTTTTGGTGGAAGTCAGGATGTTCATCTGGCATGAGAACAGAGTTCAGGTAAAGCATCAGAGATCCACAGAATCATTAATGGTGGAAAAGCCCCCTAAAGTTACCTCACCCAAACATCAATCCAGTGCCACCAACACGTTCACAGCTAAGCCAGTGCCACAGCCACGTGTTTTGTGAACACTTCCAAGGACAGGTACTCCACCAGTGCCCAGGACAGTATGTTCCAGTTCCTGAACGTGCTTTCTGTGAAGAAACTTTCCCAATATTCACCCTGAGCCTGCCCTGGCCCAGCCTGAGGCCGTTCCCTCTGCTCCTGTCCCTGTTCCTGGGAGCAGAGCCCGACCCCCCTGGCTGTCCCCTCCTGGCAGGGAGCTGTGCAGGGCCAGAAGGTTCCCCCTGAGCCTCCTCTGCTCCAGGCTGAGCCCCTTCCCAGCTCCCTCAGCCTCTCCTCATCAGACTTGTGCTCTGAAACATCTGTTTGAAACAGTTGAAGCCCAAGTAAGCAATGCTCAGCTCCCTGGTAAATAGTCAAAGGAAATTTCTCTTATTATGTTAATATCTACCCAGACAGTGTGGGCTATACAACTGTGCAGATCTTTGCTTGCAAAGATCACAGCTCTTGCTGGGTGCTTATAATTTAGATCTGCCCTTCCCTAGATCAAGATTTCAATTTTACACATTTAGATATCCAATCTGCAAAATCAAATCTTTCCTGGCTTGTAAGTAGACTTTCAGAAGACTTTAGAAACAGGATTATTTCACCTTTCAGAATACATAAATTAATAACATTTTTGTATCTTTAGTTTCTGCATCTTAACCAGCAAAACCATAAAGGTATTTATAAATTTATGACTCTGACAGAAAATTCTCTGAGTACTCCCTGATTCTCTGGCACTGTGTCTGTCAGAGAGGTAAGACAGTCTAGCCTCCTAATGAGGATCCTTGCAGTACAAATCAAAAGTCTCTGAAAACTCTGGAAGAATCAGCTCCTGTAATGCTTTGTTCTCCTGAACTCCAAATAATGCTTTAATCTTGGATCAACAAATTTTTGAAGCTGCTTCTTAGTTTTAAAAGTCACATATGACTATCTTGAAGGAACACTGACAGTCTCTGAATAAAGTCATAGTAACTGTCATCTGTTATGAAAACAAACCAGCATTTGTTTCTTGACAGAATCCTGAAGAAAGTGAATTGTCAAATAAACTAATTGGGCTCATATATCTGAAGATAAAAATATCACAGAGAACACTCCATGCCTAAAACATCATGTGAGCTGCATCATCAGACCGCTGGTTAAGTCAGATATTGCTAATCCATTATGCAATATTTTCATTTTCTTGTTAGGTAGTGTCACAAATATGCTAATTTTCTACTCTAAATGTCATTTTCCTAATCATGCCAGTGTGATGTACATCATTTTTTCTTAATTTCTCTATGTTTATCTTATTTCTCATTTGTGTAGGGACAAAAATCTAAATTCTGATGCTCACTGTAGCAGCTGCTTCATTACACTTGCTGTGTTTGATATCCTGATAGCATTTTACTGCAGCTGATTACTGTGTTTTAATGGTGCAGTAAATTCAGGAATACTGTAGGGTAAGTGCCTTTCTTGGAATAATAAGTGCCTTTCTGTAAAACAAAAACTAAAAAGGAAAACTCAGTCTCTATGTTCTTATTGACTCCTTCTCTTACCAATTTAAACAAATCTCATATGTACGCAAGAAAATAGTTTCTGTCAAATTCTTTGGAAAAAAAAGGCATCATCTACTGTTTAAATTTACATTTTGTTCTAAAGAATCAAGATTTTTGTTTCAAAGGCTTCCAGCATCTTGTTGTTTGTATTACTTCTATGGTGGGACACGGCAGTACAGAAAATAACACTGTCACATCAGCACATGAGTTTTCTTGTGAACACCTGGGAAATTTAAACTCTCCAAAAATGTGAATCGCTCCTGCAGTTTCTGTAGCCCTGTAACGCTCCTCTTCTGCACATATTTAAATCACAGAATCCCTAGAAGTGTCCAGGGCCAGGTTGGGCAGGGCTTGGAGCAGCCTGGGACAGTGGAAGGTGTCCCTGCCCACGGCAGGGGTGCAATGAAATGATTTTTAAGGCCCCTTCCAGCCCGAGGTGTTCTCTGGTTCTATGGGTGGCTGGCACAACTCTTCCCTGTGCCCAGTTTGCAGAGGAATTTAGGTCAGGGCTGACATACACAGAAACCTGAGTATAATATACCCAGTATAATATACTCAGGTATACTCTGAGGTATGTATATACCCCAGAGAAATCTGTGGTACAAAATACAGGTGATTCTTAGGTAATGTCCTAGGACAACTTTATGACTCTTGTATCCCCAACTGTCTGTTCTGTTTATGCTGAATATGAAGTTCTGCACCTCTAAGAAGGGTTCCAAGAGTGAAGGGGGAGTAAAGGAGGTGTGAAGTTTGTTTTCAGACATTGCACCCGCTCCTCTCTGTTCCTTCTCCTGGACTGTGCTGTCTGCAGCATGAGAGAGCTCTCCTGTGCTTTTAGGTAGTTTGTAGCTGGCTGGGGCAGAGAAGTTTCCCAGACTGTGGCTGTTCTTTTCCTTGGAGCTGCTCAGCCCTGCTCTGGAGAGAAAACCCAGAAAACACCGGGAGCTCACACCTGTGGCTGTGCAGGACGTGTCCAGTGCAGGAGGGACTGATGAGGGGCTGAGCCAGCCCAGCTGCACCCACGGCAAGGACTGTCTGAATTTGCCATCTCTGCAGAGCAGTTCTGAGAATATTTTTTTCCAGGAGTCCCTAATTAGGGGTTTTGTTTTTTTTTTTTTTTTTTTCCTTACAAAGTTTGGTACTAGGGTTAAGAAGATAAACGGAGCTTGCAACTTTGGTCTTTAGAGATGTTTATTTTGGTTTTTATCTCGAGTTCAGCATGTTGCCAAAGCCCTGGCTGAATGGGGTGGGTCACAAGAAAAAATTCCAAGGGTTTTTAAAGGATTCTGATCCAATTAATTCTTAGAATGTACATTTACAGTTTTGTGCTAATAATCACTATCCATTCTAAACACATAACTTCTACATCAAACTCATTTTACCAATGTCTCTATGCCACTGTTACAGCAAAAAATGGAGAAGAAGAAGAGGCAATGCCCAAAATTCTCTATCTTGCCCTCATTTATCTCCATACTAGAACCCCAAAACTACAAATTTTCATCCTTAACTACTTAACTACAAATTTTCATCCTGTGACAAACTTAACTACTATTTATTTCAAATCTGTGTTGCATTTAGTTCATTTCTAAGTGTTGGAAGATTTTCCCATGGACTAAGGTCAAAGGCAATGCTTTCCTGGGGTCCCAGCTGGGGTTTCAGGCCCCCTAGAGCAGCTCAAGGGATTTTCCACATGCCCTGGACTCCAACAAACAGGGAGAGGTTTTGTTGTTTAATATTATGCATTTCTTTGTGCCTGTGAACGCTTGGCTTGTTAAACAGTTTCTTCCACTTTTCTCTGATGAAATCTTTTTCCCAAAGCAGTAGGGTAGGACTGCCTAAATTTGCTTTCTAGAGGGATCCCATTCGTTGGTTTCTTCCCAAATTTGCCATAAACCAGGACAGATAGATTTTATGGCGCCCAGTGTGGGGCTTGAGAAAGTAGAAAAAACCTGTACTGACCACAGTGACACCAGGACAGATGTGCACCACATTTAGTTGCAGTTGGAGGGGGAAGACTTAGATCTCAGTTTTAGAGACAGGTTCTGACATTCTGTCTAAGCCCATCTTAAATTTGCAGCAATTCCGCCCAGCGACCTGTTTCTTGCTTCTATTTTTTATTGAATATCTAGTTTCTAGTTTTGATCTTGTGTGAACAACATAGTGCCCAAACTGACACGTCAAATAAAAGAGAAGGCAATACTTGTGTTTGGTCTTAATTACTCAAGTTTTTGCCAAGAGAGTACTAAAGCAAAGTCAGCAGATAACTATCTGGTGGATATTAAAGATGATTATTTTAATTAGTTCATCCAAACTCTTTTCTGAGATCACCATTTGCCTTGTAGCCATGTGGAATCAGAAACTTATTTCTCTTACTTACTCACTGGGGTTTATTTGATTTCAGAATGGCTTTCACCGTTTCAACAAGGGAGAGTTATTTCTGCCTGAATTTCAGAAGGCATATTAAGAATTACTTAACAATTGACATGTTCTTAATGATAAACCATTAGGGAACTCTTTCCTTCCTTTGAAGATAAAATATGTTGGGAAAAAGTAAAACTGTTACCACTTTCTTGCTTTGCTAGCTTCTGCAAGGAGTTGAAGATTGGGGTTCTTGATGTTGATAAGGTTGGAATTAATGATCTTGGAGGTCTTTTCCAGTTTTAATGATTCTATGGTTCTGTGTCATACTGGAGGACTGGGGATTCTTTAAATTAAGCTGCCTTGGAATACTGACCCATTTCCATGACTATGTTCATTAAGAAATCATTCTATTTAGTACTCCCAATTATTATTATTTCTAAAAGATTCTGCAGTTGTGTAACTTGCTGGAGCTCTTATGTCACTCTGAAATCAATTGTTCTGTTGTGGGAAATATGTCACCTCTGGAACACGTGATCCTTTGCCATGTAAATGTTCTGTAGAGACAGAGTTGCTGCAGAGTCTAATGAAATATCACCTGATAAACATATTCCTCCTTGTCTTAGCACAGAAAATATTCCAGGGTCAGACCCTGACCCCACCTGCACAAACCTTGCTCACAAATGTACCCCTGGCCTAATGTTCAACAGGAACACAAAAATAGTCACCAGCTTAATTGCTGCCAGAGAACTATAATTCAATCTTCATCTTCTGGTACATTTAATGGGTTTAATGTCTACCATTTAAAAAAGAAATATTTATCAACAAGACAAAGTGTCAGTGGCTTGACATCCATTTTTAGTAATGGGAAGGATAATAATTTCCAAATGGGTTCCTAATTATGAATTCTGCCCAAAACACATCCTGTTTAATAAGGTAAATGGACAACTCTGTCCTTGTACATGTTTTTAGAGCAACAGGACAGAAGCTGGTTAACATGGTTATGAGAACTGAGAAGTTTTCAGTGCACCCTTCTGTTCTGAGTTATTTATAACATACAACTCTGCTTTTTTTAGCTGTCTTTTTAGAGAAAAGTCTCATCTAGGACAAGAGCAAACTCTTCAGCAATGAAGATGCTTGAGACCCCAGCTGAGAGAAAGCATCAGGTTAGAAGCAGAAAGATGAACTGGCTGGTTTCTACTCAAGGAGGAGGAGGTGGAGAAATTTAAACAGCTTCCATGCATTGATGTTATTTTTAAGGGCCATCTAAAACACTGAACTGTCTCATACATTCTTCCTGGCATTAATCATCCTAGGAGCACCTTAAAATTCAACTTTGGCATTCAATTTCTTCAAGTAGCTTTTATTTGTGACCCAAATTAACATCTAACAGTTGTTTTGTTATGGAGTTTGCATATCAAGGTATCTCTACAGATTGCTGAAAGTTCAGCCTGGCATCTGCTTTACCTGGTGTTCCACTGATTTACATTGGAAGTTTTTCAATAACGAGTATTTCCCAGACAAGAAGCTGGTATTAAGTCTAACAGCTCCTAGAAACATTGGTTTGCTAATAACATTAAGAGTATTTGTTGCCACATTCTATATTTAACTCTATTTTAGTGATTGATTTGGAAAAATTACAGGAGAAAGAATATTTTGAAAGTAATTTTGAAACTTTTTAATAAAAAGTAGAACTCATAACCAACAACTGACATTTTACTACAGTTTTACATGTTCTCTGAGTAAGCAAAGACACCTCTCTTCTTTTTTTTCTTTTTTTCTTTTTTTGAACAATCTTCCCCAAATTTCCAGTGGGTTTGGAGCTGAAACACAGAAACATCCTGGTTTCTTTTTAGGTTGTCTGTGGTTATTGAAGTAAACATGCTTTTACGAAACTCAGTTGTGTGTGTTCTTCCTTCAAATCTATAAATAACATTTATACTGTGGATGTTAATTAAAGGAAGCAATAGAAGTGTCAGGACAAGCCCATGGGAGAGCCACACAGGGGCCAGAGGACAGGAATGCCTTTTTCATTTTGAGGAAGTCAGGGAATTGAGGTTCTGTAGCTTGGAGAAGAAAAGGCTGCAGTGGGAACTTATTGCATCCTTTCCACGTGCCAAGGGGCTTTAAGAAAGATGGGGAAAGGCTTTTCACCAGAGCCTGGAGTGCCAGAACAAGGGACAATAGTTCTAAACCAGAAGAAAAAGGATAGATTGCTCTGGATTCAAGACAGGAATTTTTTTAGGATGAGGACACTGAAACAAAAGTAGAAGTTGCCCAGAGGAGCTGCGGCTGCTCCTGGATGTCTGGAAGTGTCCCAGGCCAGGTTGGGCAGGGCTTGGAGCAGCCTGGGACAGTGGAAGGAGCCCCTGCCCACAGCAGGAGGGGAGGATTAGATGAATCTTTAAAGACCTTTACAACCCAAGCCATTCTATGAATTCCATTTATCATGATAACATCCACTGATTCCACCTTGTAATGTGATCTTTACAGATAAAGAACATCCCAAATTACTTATAACCTAGTCAAATATGAAAAAAATAATAATACTAAAAAGGAAGGTTTCTACTTTTGTATTTTACAGGTAAGGCAACCAAGAATTTTCCCTCTCTTGCGGTCTGACTTTGCATTCTCATGGAGCAGAATACTGCTGGCTGCAATTCCAGTGCACACAGTCCCTGAACTCCATTTCTGTTATGTAATACAGGCAGCAAATGTGTGTCATTGGAGTGTTGCTGTCTATGAATTATATCTGTGTCATTCAGAGACTTAAATGGTCATAGCCAATAAAGGTGAACTAATAACTGATTTGCAGTGAAAGCAACCTGGGCCACAGAAGTTAATATCAAAGAAATACACTTGGAATAATGTAACATCAGTTGGTAATGTCATGTCTTATTTTTCCTGTTGAGCATCTTTTGCTGAAGTAAAAATTTTAAAATTTCATTCCTCTCTGTATTCTTTTTTTATATACAAATATGGTCTTTAAGGTCTTAATATCTGCTAATTTGTAACTGGAAAGCTCCAAATTGTGACCAGAGATGCATTAATTGGTAGTCATCATCCTACTCTTGATGTAACAAGGATCAAGGATCACTAAGAAATTACACTTCTTGAGGGACATGATTAAGGTTATTTCCCCCATTTTTCACCCAAATAAACACGAAATGCCTTGATTTTCTGGGGATATCATAATCTTTCAGTTTTGCCAGAATTCAGGATGCTGAAGAACTGCAAAGCCTACACACACAAAAAAATTGCAACTACATGTTTTCCTCATAGTTTCTTCTTACCTCATATAAATAGCACAGTGCTTCATAGAGGAATTAAATGTTATCCCAATTTACCAGGGAATGGAAAGTAAGAAAAAGAAAGAAAATATTCAACAATATATAAGCCACTAAGAGAGACAGAAATGCAGATTTTAGACTTCTGCTCCATTTCCTATGCAGTTGTACCTGACAGGTATCTCCTTGTCACTAAGGATAAAACTTGTACAAGTTACATATGATTTATATGTAAACATTAATTTTAAACAATTAAATCAAGCATTTTATATATATATATATTAGAATAACTGAAAAATAATTAATCAAAGTGCAAATTCTAAAGTATCACAGAATGGTTTGGGTTGAAAGGGACATTAAAGTCCATCCAGTTCCATCCCTGCCATAGGCAGGGACGCCTTCCACAGTCCCAGGGTGCTCCAAGCCCATCCAACCCGGCCTTGGACACTGCCAGGGATCCAGGGACAGCCACAGCTTCTCTGGGCACCCTGTGCCAGGGCCTGCCCACCCTCACAAGGAACAATTCCCAAGATCCCATCCATCCCTGTCCTCTGGCAGTGGGAGCCATTCCCTGTGTCCTGTCCCTCCATCCCTGTTCCTCAGTCCCTCTCCAGCTCTCCTGGAGCCCCTTGAGGCCCTGCAAGGGGGTCTGAGCTCTCCCTGGAGCCTTCTCCAAGTGAACACCCCTAGCTCTCCCAGCCCTTCCTCCCAGCAGAGCTGCTCCATCCCTCTGATCCCCCTGGAGCTCCCCTGGACTCTCTGCAGCAGCTCCAGGTGCCCCCTGTGCTGGCCCCAGGGCTGGGGCAGCTCTGCAGGTGGGCTCTCACCTGAGCCCAGGGGCAGAGGGGCAGAACCCCCCGTTCCCTGCTGCCCAGGCTGGGCTCAGCCCGGGCCAGGGGCTCTGGGCTGGGGCAGGCCCAGCTCTCACCCACGGCAGCCCCAAGCCCCTCTCCCAGGGCTGCTCCTAAATCCATTCTCTGCCCAGCCTAAATTTTTATCTGGGATTTCCCCATCCAGGTGTAGCACCAGTACTTGGCCTTGCTGAATTTCATTTGACCATTGCAAAGCAAAGTAAGAAAACATGAAGAGGTTTAGGCTGTTAACACCTGCCTACAATGAAAAGGAACTTAAAAAATTGGAGAAAGACTTTGTGAACTCCCTTGTCTTATCTTTTCTCACTGGTATCAAAAAGAAACATTATTAGACTGAGTTCTATACACAGAGAGATTTATGTCTGGATTTTCAAAGATTTCCAAGAAATCTTTGTTTGGAGTTTTGCTTCTTAAGTAGCTATGGAAAGGCAAGCTAAAGCACTATGAGATTTAGATGCTGAGCAGCTCCTCCA
Source organism: Cettia cetti (assembly GCA_013401135.1). NCBI lineage: Eukaryota > Metazoa > Chordata > Aves > Passeriformes > Sylviidae > Cettia > Cettia cetti. Next base: position 10,717 of record VZUI01058353.1, read on the forward strand.
CTCCTCTAATCCCAACCTGGAAATGTGAGAGCACAGAGCAAGTCCTGGGAAAACTTTTGTACTGGATGTGTCCAAGCAGGAGAGATGGAGCTCTCTGTCTGAGAAGGGCTCTTAGAGTGCAACACCTCAGAGCACAGAGCAAACACGAGGTGAGTACAAGCAGCTCTTGTCACTGATTCCCTTAATCAGAGCAGATGGCCATTGCCATTACCTCATTACTGCTAATTAAGGGATGGAGGAGAGCTTGTCTGCCACAAATTGAAAGTAATGAGCGTGAGTAAGATGGTGGATACGTATCATGTGATGATTCATATTGCAATATAGAATACAGTCAAAATATGTGGAATATATAAAAGATACCCTGAAGTTAATTTATGAATTTTCTTTTCTTATGCAAGCAGGGCAAAAAAAGAAGGATTAGCCAAATTGGTTTTGAGTTCCTTTATTTGTTCCAGAGCTGAGGGACCTAACCCAGATCTCTCATGCCTTTGGGTTCTATTTACCCTCTTCCTTGTGTATGAAAAAACATTGCCTGTGATTTGCTTCCCTGTTCTTATTGATGTTTAATGATAGTGTAGTACATCATTGAGCTTTCCTAATGTTTTTTTCTATACATTCTACTTGTTCAGCCAATTGATTCTTCAGCAGCTTTTATCTTCTCAATCCCAAATGCTAGCTGATCTATAAAAGCCAAGAATTGGAAAGTGGCTGGGTTTTCATGACTGCAATAAATTAGCTGTGAGCAACTAATTTAGTTCAGAAAATGTAAATGCATCAGCAACACTCTGAGCTGCTGAAGTGCTGTCCACTGAAACCAGGGGAAGGTCTATTATTGACTGGGACAGGCATTGCAGCAGACCTTTAGCAGAGAAAAAAAAAAAGGCAGGACTGAACTAGAGAAGAAAAAGGAACCAGCTAATAGATTTACTTATAATTCCCTTTCTCTGCTAGCCTAAGTGCATGTTCAATCTCTCCATTTCTGTCTGTATTTTTAAGTAATGGTAATTCCTACAAAAATCCCAAGGTGGATTGTGCCTATCTGAAACCTAGAACATTTACTGAGAAGTGTGCTGCAGACACTACAAAAAACATTCAAAAGCACTATAGTTTGTAAAAAAAAAAAACCTCAAGCAAACCATCCTTCTCAGCTGTACTTGATAGCTGCCACAAACTGATATTTGAAATCTTTGTCAGAGTAAATTTAATTCACCAATGTAATTTGTGAATTTAATTCTTCTCCTAAAAAGCAGAGCTATGCAGCTCAGCTCCAGGCATTTCTCAAAAAATACACAGGCAAAAAGCTCAGGTGAATATTTGGCTGAGAAACATTTTCAAACTATCTGAAGAACTTCAGTGTAGGGAGGCAAAAATAAAAGTCCTGAGGGGAAAAAAAAAAAAAAAAAAAGTAAGAGTTTGGTTTTCTGGTTTAAATGTTTTCTGAGTAGACAGAACAAAAGGAGTCTAGGGACAAAATAGTTGGTTTTACTGGTAAGCATATTCTAGCAGTGTAGATTTCTCTCCCAGTCTACATGTTTATTAAGTGTTTGCCAAAAGGGGAATGTGTTTTTTCTCTCTCACTCTTTGTATTTATCAGCAATTACATTTAATCATAAAAGGACAGTTTTATGCCTACTGACTACTAAAGCTAACTTTTGTTTTTAAAAACTGTCCTCTTCAAGAGAGACAAAAGTTAATTTGTTTTTCAAAGTACATGTCACATATGCACGAAAAGTTAACTGTCAAGGCCTTTCTGGGGATCCTTTCAAATTGTCCATTTTATGCTAAGAAGTTCAAAGAGGCTTTACGGAAGGAATCTTGAGAAATAGGATTTTAGAACCCTCAGATAAAAGCATTAATGGAGTACCAGAGGTTTCATACCCAAAACCATTTGAGAAGCTGGCTTGTCATTATTCTCTGGCATTGCAGCTCAAAGGCTGGGCTTTGCAAGACCAGGATCTGAGGGTTTAAGAAAAAAGTTGAAAATATGTCTGGTTTTTAAACTGCACTGAACTGCCATATTTAGGGACTGATGCAGAGAACTGGAAAGAAAACCCCTCAAAAAACCTCACAAGAACCCAACCAAACAATTCTAATAAATCATTCATCTTTTATCATGATTTTTGCCTGGTTTTTTTCCTTGGTAAATCCAGCCTACAAAGGATGTCCTTGTCCAATAAAATCATGGCACTGAGAATGGGGTGGAAGCCTGCTTCCACTTGAAGAAAGTGCATTTTTAGAATTTATCCACTGCCTAACAAATAATGCAATTAGTAAAATAGTTCTAATCTTTTCAGCAAGGAATCATGGCACTAGATAAGATTATCTTCACATCTATTGACTGAAAATTCTTTACTCATCCAGGCTGGAATTAACCAATTTACAAAAGACATTTTAACCTCATTTTTGTCCAGGTCTGGAGCTGTGTGTTTCTAAACACTGACAGCACATAAATATGTTCACCTTTGTAGAATGCAATCTCTCTTACAACAAGCAAGACACTTTGCCTGGCAAACTTTGACTTTCTGTCCAAATGATCACATTAATCACTTTATAGTCTTGAGATTACCATTGTAAAAGGATCTGAGAGTCATTTCAAAGACTCCCTTCATAAAACTGAGTGCAGTGGAAGTTGTAAACTGGCCTGGCACATATGCCTGATTACTTTTTTAATGTTCATCTCCTCTGTCAGGGGAGGGCATCCAGCAGGGCTACAACACCAGGAACTGGTTTAATGTAGGAGAGCTTCCATGGCAGTCTCTGGGACCTGTGGCAATCCTTGAGGAGGCAGGAACTGTAGGGATTTGGAGAGCTTGGTTTGAGGAGTGGGCAGGAAGTTAGCTTTCTGAGGCTTTTTCACACTTCTGTGGGTGTTCTTTTGGTCCTGTTCTTCACCTGCAACCCACCAGCACTGGGGTGCATCTGCAGGATGGGTGTGCACCATGCTGTGGGATGCTTTCCTAAGTGGGGGCAGCACTTGGATAATTAATTCCCTGTTTGCCAAGTGATCAGAGGGATGGAGATGGGGGTCACTTTTGGGGCTGAAGGATGTTAAGGCCAGCCTTACTCATCCATCCCAAAGTTAAACACCAGGGAAGAGCAATGTTTCCTGAGTTCCTGACAGAGGAGCCAACAAATTACAGTGCTGGCAGCTGATCTAAAGCTGCTGAGCTGGCACAGCCTGGGGGCACCTGACTGACAGTCCAATGCTTTATACTGTAAAAACCCAGTCCCAGTTTCTAGAGGAGGGATCCTCAGCTCTTTCTTGGCACCAGTGTGGAGATTCATTCTTCCCTGGAGTGGGGACACCCCTCAAGGTCACTCCCCAGGGCTAAGCTGAAGAGATTTGCCCACAGTCATTGGGATGGGTGAGCGACATCAATCTCCACTGAGAAATGATTCTGCCAGATTTAACATCATTGTTTCAGAAAATAGTGCACTATAGAAGTAGTCAGAGCTGCCTATACTGTGCAGCAAATAATTCTGATTAAGATCTGTAATCTAATCATTATAATCATCATCATTAATCTAAATAAACCATTTATTTTATTTATATAAACACGTTTGATTTGCCATCCTTAATCCTGGGTGACAAAGTCATATAAAGGCTCAATTACACCTTTAAAACCACTGCCCAAGCCTGAGAGGGGTTTTGGATCCAGGCACACCCTGACTCCCCTCTGAGAAGGGCCTCCTGCCCACGTTGAACTCTCTATGTCTGCTGCACATCCTGGGAGTTTCTTTGCCTGGCTCATCCTGGTGTATTCCCCAGCAGTGCCAAGAGCAGTCCCTATCCTCAGGTAGCCCCTGAGGAGTGGAGAAAAGCAGGTGTCTGTTTGCATTGATTAAGTTTTTGGGGTTCCCCTGCCTGCCATTGCACCTCTGATCCTTCCTGGATTTGTGTTTATGGTGATTAGCCTTCAATCTCAAGCCCCAACAATTGCATTTTGTTTCCAAAACAAGCAGCCTTCCCGTTTTTACACTCAATCTTTCACTGAAAGACTTGTGGAATGTTCACTAAAGGAGCATTGTGTCAGATAAATTAAAATGGCAGAACACAGTGGCAGTAGAACACTAAGATCAGGATTAGAGCTAAGCAGAGAGCTTGCATTAAAACTCTACCCTTTTAAAGGTTATTTTGAAAAAAATACAGAACTAAAGATGAAATTTCTGATTTTCTTGCTTCTTCCTTGCTAATTTTAACAGGTAGGTGTCAACGAATATGAGAAACATTTGTTATGTTCACTGCTCAGTAAATTGTGGATAAATTCTCAGTGTTACTGAAAATTCCTGGGAGAGAGAGGTGAAAAAGGATGTCTTTTTTCACCCCTCCCAACCACAGATGCAATGTGAAAGATGGCATGGGTGAACAAAAAAAAAGGAATTTTTTTTAAAGAACATTTACAGAAATAATTTGCCTGGTTCAGGAAACCCAAGGTTATGAATCAGTGATGCCCTGTTTTAACACTGGGCTCTTAAAAGAAATGAGAGTATAAATTAGTCTTATTTAAAACAATAACAAATAAGATTTATTTAAAGCTTTTGTGCACCTCTCCTTCCTTCTGGTGACCTGCTGTCGTGGCAGAAGGGTTCCTTAGGTCAAGAACACCACTGTGGCACTCTGGGGGTGAGGAGGGGCTACATCTGCCCTGCCAGATCAGCCCTTGTGACAAATGGGGTACAGCTTTGTGTTTCAGCAATTCCACCTTCATGATATTGTGCTAATCCAAAGCCCTCTCATCAGTTTGGCAACCTTGGCTTGCTGGAATAATGTCAGGGGACATCTCTCTCATTATCACCACCTCTGCAGCTCCAGATCATTGAAATGTGCCAAAGCAGATGTTCCTAAGACAGGAGTGGCTTGGGAAGAAAAATGATGGAGGAAGCTAGTAGTGGCAAAATCCCAAGTAAGTTTATTTGTCAGCTTTGAAGGAAGACAGAATAATGGAATAACAATATCTGCAGGTGCCCAGATTAAGAGACATTAGTCCCAAGTTAAAAAAAAAAAAACCAAAACCTTTGCTATCCTTTTGAAAAAATCTTCAAGCTGGCATGCAATTAATAGTGGGGCCATTTGGGACAGGGCATTTCAAAAAGAAGGCATTTGCATGGGGAAAGGATTTACTCAGGTACTGCTTTTTGTCAGAATTCATAGAATCATTGGATGGCTTGGATTGGAAGGGATCTTTAAGATTTTCCATTTCCAATCTCCTGCCACGAGCAGGGACACCTTCCACTAGAGCAGGTTGTACTGAGCTACAGCAGACACATCCTTTCATGTTCAAAAATTGTGATCATTCAAACATTGAAAACAAATCCCAGGATTGCTGGTGGGTCACGGCCACCACCTTGGGATTTCTGTCAGTTTGTAGAGTTCATTCACTTTCTGGAGAGCTCCTAATTATTCAGCAGGCTGCAAACAGCAACTCCCTTATGACTTCAGCATATTGATTTTTATATTTATGCCATAGATCCTGCTCAGTTCAAAGAGAATTTTCCCCCATTAGCCTGTAAATAATTGATATGTCTATTGATTTTGTTTAATGTTTTTTTTTCTGAATTTGTTTTCTTTATCATTAACTTAATGTAACAGTGGGAACAACATATTGTGACTGTCATAAAAGGTTACTCAGGGGAAAATACAATTCTTCCAAGTCTTTTCAGAAGTCTCATTGCATGTGTGCTTATCTCTGTTGCAGAAGTTGGATGGAAACATAAGCACATATTTTATTCTTTAAGTGTTAAAAAACCAAAACCAAAACAAACAAATGAAAATACAAACAAACAAAAATCAAACCAACAAACAAAAAAACCCCAACAAAAAAAAAAAACCACAACCAAACCAAACCAAAACAAAACAAAAAAAAACCACACACACACAAAAAACACACAAAAATACAAACAAAAACCCCAAAATCGAACCAAAACACAGAATAAAAAAGCTGCTGCTCTGCATGGTAATCTTATCTAAACAGAATCTGCATGATCCTCTTTGACTTCAGAATGCTTAAGAACACCCCAACAAACAAACAAACAAACAAGCAAGCCATATACCTGCTGTGCTTTAATTGCGTTTTAAACTATCAGTTTTTTCATTTTCAACTCACCTGTAACAGCAAAAAATCTAATTCTGAATCAACAAAAGACAGGGTCGTTCATGAAATGTGCTCAAAAATACTCTTCTCCAAACTAAATGTTCCAGGAAAAATAGCCAATGGCACAGGGTCAGATTCCTGATTCCAAAGAGATCCAGGTTCTCTCCTCACATTTTCTGCTTTTCCTTCTGCTCCAGGGAGACCAGTGAGTTCTTGCCATGGACTGACTCTGGGTTGTCTTCATTCAATGGGTGCCTTAGTGTTACCAGCCTAAACAATACCAAATTCCATTTTTGGAATGTGCAGTGTTATCCAACAGCATTGGCTGGATGCTGATCAATAACATGACACCAGATGCATCCCAACATCTTCCTGTAATCAAATTTATTCTGTTTGCAAAGCTTTTACATTTTTATACAACCTTCCTGTGTTTGAGCCCACATCAGGAAACTCAGGTTTTCTCACTCGCTGCTAAACTTAGGAGTTAGGACTTGTGGAGGTTGCTTTTCCCTTTATATTTTAGAGCAGGTTTGTGCATAGCAGAGGTGATGATGGATTGTGCAGGTATTTTGAACAAGTTGCTGTTATGAAGTTTGTAAGCCAGGCTAACAAGGAAGAAGCAGCAATGAAGGAACAAGAATCCACCATATCAGTTTGGCCTCCTTCTCCAAAGAATCCAAGAGCCAAACAACTCAGAGGCCTTGAAACAGTGGCCTCAAAACACTTAAGCTGAAAATCTTGGCATACATTAAAAATGTAGCTTTATTTTGCAATATATTGCTGAATAAAAGTACTGAACTTCTAAGAGATGATTTTTTAAAATTTTTCATAATCATCAGATACATTTCATTTTCAGATTTGCCATGTTTTTTGCCTATTTATTTTCACATTTGAGACTGAAGCAAAGGAATGCTTTCTCTGAATTTTGTTTTGAGCTCCCTTTTCCTTTTCATATTGGCCTGACACAGTGCTTTGTTGTAGAGTGACTTTTCTTGCTTATTCAGTGTCCTTCTCCAAACTCCCACTGCTCTTGTCTTGGTTACAAACGTAAGGATACGAGCCTGAAAACTCCTGCTGCTCTGGATTGGGCCACGATTTTGCTCCAAATTTCACAGGTAATCAACAGATCTTGTATTTGGCAGCGTGGAAGTGCAAATATTCCAGGTATTGATTAGCTTCTCGGAAAGTAGATGTAGAACCAAATAAAAGGGGGGGGGAAAGGGAAAATGGAGGTGATTATAGGCAGAAATGTGCCTTTTTAATAATGCACTGTGGTGAGGCAAGGACCAGTTTAATAAAAAAAATAGAGATAAATGTTTAAAAATAGGAATTAATAAGGCAAAGTTATAGAATATTGCTTCACAGGTGTTTCTTGGGATTAAAAAAAGGTCACCTTGTTATATAGATTTAGTATCAGTTTATGTAACTGCACAGGGAATTATGCACCAGAAAAATAGTCCTGTGGCAAATGAGTCCATATTCATAGAAAAAAGGTATAAACATGTTTACAGTCAAGTCTACTTTTTTACTTTAAAAAAAAAAAATCCATCCCAGGTCTACATTCTAAGAAAAATATATTTCTGGCTCTCTAATTCCTGTTACAGTGTTGCAGTTCATTTCTACAGCTCAAATAAAACAGACCATTTAAGTGACTCTTGATATTTTTTAGAACATGGTCACAGTGAGAACTGGTTTACAGCCAAGGAAGAGGAAAGTGGAGAATCATTCCAAACACAATTCAGAATCACTACCCTGATTGCAGGACAGGGAAAAAAAAAAACAAACAACAAAAAACAAACCAAAACAAACCCTCTTTGGGTTGTGTCAGCATCAATTTAAATTGACACTGCAAGCTAAGGAGCCATCTGGAAGATGGAAAAATGAGTGTCAGCAGTCCCTTTTGACTGGACAGGAGCAGGAAGTGCCTGGAGAGGAATGGCTGATCATGACACACCAGGAAAGGATGGAAAAATCCCATGTTTGTGATTAACTTCTTGATATCTTCTCTGGGTGGAGGGACAGTTACTCAATTATATCCTTGTGATAAGATGGGAAAGAGGAGTAAAAATGTGTTTCCCCTGGCAACAGGCAGAGCTGGCCACGGCTGATTTATAGAGAAAACATTAAATGAGAGCAGCCCCACCACAAGCACATTTTGCTGTATGTATGGTGGCTGTACAAACAAGCTCTATTTATAATCAGCAGGTCACTGATGAATAGAGGTACTTGGTTTTGCTTACAACTTATAATTAACATTTTATCATTTCCTATCAGCTTCTTATGCTCAAAGGTGCTATCATGGGCATTTAAATGATGAAGTTGGTTTGTCATAGTCCCTGCAGCCATGAACCATTTTAATTGTTGATGCATGTGGAGAGATGATTGATGTGAAAAGGAATTCAGAGCAGTAAACTATTGCACCTCAAACATCTCCATCTCATATATCACTCTACACACAGAAGCTCACCAGATTAGCCTTGTTTAAATATTATTTGCATTTAAATTGCGGGATAGGTTAAAGACTGTGTATTTTATGAATGAGGCTAAACGCTACAGCCAGCAGTTACATATTCCTCTAAACACTGGGATTCACAGGTGCACTTTGAAGGCCGAGTTCTAAACAGAGTCAAGGACATGAGAGGAAAATCTCATTTGATTTCTGTGAAGTTAGGGGCTGGCAGATGGGGCAGGAATGCAGGGCTCTGTGTTCTGAACTGCCAGCAAAGGGAAATGTTCCTTGTTCTGAGGAGTGCCTTTGTAAACACATCTTCATTCAACTATTGTACAGCCTTAATGGATTTTTTTATACACCGAATTGTTCTGTTCTTTTGCAGTTAACTTCAAAATGCTGTCTAGAAGGGGACTGTGCTGATAGACTGCTACCAAGTCACTTCTACCCAGAGGTTCAGTAATGAAGCCTCTAACTGTATATTGATGCTAAATACCATTGTTAAGAAGCCCAATTATATTTTTTTCCATGCTCACTGGGAAGAAGTGCAGTAGGTCACTCATTCTGAATAACAAATCAGCTTCTTAGCCTTCCCCAGAAATAATTCATTATTCAAAAAATCCATTTTTTATTTTCATTTTTTTCTAAAGCCTGCTGTAAGTCTTATAAAAGCATGCTTTTCTTTTCCAGGGCCTTTCTCAATTCAGTGCCAAGTGCCTAAAACATGCATTACTCTGCAAAAGAAAATAATTTCCATGCAAAAGGTTATAAAATGAAAAAAAAAAAGAATTTAAATTTCTCCATGTGGGTTAAAATCTGTAGTGTTTCACTTTGTTGTGCTAACAAAGGACAATGTATCATAAAATGACTCTTGAAATTTGTTAGGGGAGGGTATGGGAATTCTCTTAGAAGAATGATAGCATCAAACTCCTCCTTTGGAATCCTGTCTGCTAATTCAGAGTTTTATTGATGAGATCCTGGAAAACCCTGGCTGACAAAGAATTTGGTCCTTATCCAGAAAATAATGAAAGAAGGGAGTATCTGTGGGGGGAAAAAAGTGCCTCTTGGCAAAGGTGATTATTGAAAGACTTCATCAAAAGAATGAAGCTGTGTCACTGGCATGCTGGCTGTGACTTGCAGGGCATCAGGAACAGGGCTTGGGAAATCGTTCATGATGAAGGAAGAGCTCATTTAAGAAAGATGAGATCTTTTTTCCATGAAGTTAGAGAATCACTTATTGGAAATGTTCAGCCACAAAATTGCAATAACTCACAAGCAGCTCAGGGGAAGTTCTTCTGCTCCACCAGAGACCAAGGGTTTGTGGTGTGAGGCAGAGGGTTTGTGATGTGTCTGCTCAGGCCATGGGGGTGCTGCCTCTGCTCACAGCCCCCAAGACAAACTGCTAAACCAGGAAATGAAGAACAGCATCAGTGACAACTCTGTGTCACCACATACTCCAGCTCCAGCTGACCGTGGCATAACTAATGGGGAAATATTTCCATGGTCTCTCCTTTTTCCCTCGTCATTCCTCTGCCTGTTACTTCCCAATTTATTTCGGGTCTGAGCCTCTCACTCTTCCTACTCCTGATGTTGGTGAGTTTGCAGTCACTGCTGGAATGAATTCTCACCCTTCTGAGCACTTTGAGGCTGTGAGGAAGAGCCCAGGGCCGGACTGAGGGCACGCTGAGAGACGGAGGGAATCAGGATTCCTACATCTGAGGTTGGTCTCCCCAGCTTCTTCCTGCAGTATCTCCCTTCCCTCCATGCCCATCCCGCTCCCTTGGGCAGCCCAGAAGCCCAGGCAGAGTATCTGGATCAGGCTCTGCTCCCCCAGGCAAGCTGCACACACCAAAGCTGGTATGACCTAGCAAACATGATTTGTGATTTCACGTCTGTGTTTACAGAAGGGGGAGGGAATACTTTGAGCAATACATTTGAAATGTTTGTATAACTGTTGAGTCTCAGTAAATGATTATTAATCCTGGTAGTAGCTCCAAAAAAGTGTCTGTTATTTATTTGTATCTCAGAGCTGCTTCCCAAAATAATAGGCAGCACATAAAGTCAAGGGCACTGGGTTCACTGATGCACCAGCTGCTCTCCCAAGTGGAATTCTTTACAAATAGCCAATAATCTGCTCTGCACTGAGAAGTTTAAAGCATTTTTTTATTAAACTAGGAGTGCTAGAATTGTGTATATCTCCTGGTATTTCATTAAGGTTACTGGCCTTGTGTCCAGGGAGATAATAAGATGCCAGAAGGCTGCAAGAAATGCAAATAAAAATGATACCTAGTCCTGGGACTGTTATTTGCAATACTGCAGTATTTTAATTTTCTAGAACTAGCCTTGGCTTGAAAATAGTAGGCTAAAGCTGAGAGTTACTGATGCATATCCTCAGCCACTGGGACAAGATTTTTTCATGTGCTCTTTAAACCATTTATCTGGTGCTCTATACCAGGATGGTTTGGAGTAGATTTTCATGTTGCCAAGTTTTAGATTGCTTTAGAAAGCTCAGTTAAGAAAGCCATCATGTTAAAATACACAAGTTAAACCTGTTCTGGTTTACTCTGTGGGGAAGCCTATCTTATTCCTGTTCCTACAAGAAGAATGCAGTTCCTGAATATTCAAAATTGGGAATAATTTTCTGCTTCTCCCATTAATTACTTTAAATCCTTGGAAGCTTAGACTTTGCCTTTTGTGTGATGTATTTAAGTGGTAGCTTCTGTTTGCCATGAGGGCAAGACTACAATGATTGTTGTAAGTTAATTCCAGCACAGCATTTGTTCAAGAACTGGCCCATTTCACAGTACAGGTAATGGAAATCTAATTATTTTAACCCAGAGTAATTGTGAAGTGCCTTTGTGGGCTGTGGCAGTGGGTAAGAACCAGTGAGGTTCTAAATGTGCCAAGCATGGTGCCTTCTCCTGACAAATAAATCTGCCAGGCTAAATCTAACCTGTCAGATCAGACAGCTCTCTGCTGCACAGAGCACTGGCAGAAATCACCTGCAAATTTAACTTAATCTTTATTGTTTAAAATAATAATAATCGTATATACCTGATTTGGATTGGGATATAATATGGATATAATACCATCCAGAAGCAAATAAAAATCTTTCCAATATTTTCTGTGGAAACCAGGCAGGCTGCAGTCTGCAAGGCACATTTTCCCTTGCTTGGCTGTATTTTCATCTTAAGGAAGACATCGTGATGTTCAAGTGCTCCTAAGAGTTGTGTTTGCTACAGAAAAGAATAAGAAAATTGTGCCTGGAATCAGTTACAAGGAAGCACATTCATTGTCAGAGAGTCCCTTTGGGGGTTTATCAGGTGGAATACTTTTTGCCACCAAAATTACTTTCATTTTCAAATAGAAATATTATTTTTGGCTGGATAAATAGTCCAGAAAGGCAGCACAGAGGAAAACTTAAAGGAAAATCCCAAAATTCAGTATATCTGATGACATCCCCATCCCTGGAGGTGTCTGAGGAAGGCCTGGACGTGGCACTCAGTGCTCTGGGTTGGGTGACAAGGTGGAATCAGTCACAGCTTGGACTTGATGGTCTGGGAAGACTTTCCCAACCTCAATGATTCTGTGACTATGAAATCCTATTCTATATTTTCACAGCATCCACTACAAATGATTCCCACCTTAGTATAAGGCCTTTGGATCTTGCCAGGGTTGAAATATTTATTGGTAATAGGTCTTGCAGCAATTCCTATAGGCAATATATTACTATATCTGATAGGATGCATCCAACAGGAAAATAGTCTTCTGGTGAGCATTGCCAGGGAAAAGATAAACTTTATTTGAGCTAATTTTACTATATCTGAGTAGCTTATGAAATTAATTTCACTTGTAAGGCCTTGAGAATGATGGAGGCCCTGCTGACCAAAAAGGCCATTAGGCCTAGAAAAAAGGGCTGCCCCTGTCAGGGAGGGATGTTTGGTTGTGAAGCCTGCCCTATTCACAGGGGGTTTTATTTTTCCCCCAGATTCCTAGAAGGAATAGGCTGCTGTATCCAAAGGCCACTTCCAGGGGCCTGAGACTCAACAGCTGGGATCAGCTGGATCAGAGAGCTGGACCCTGGTCCCCACACACAGGCAGCACCCAGCCCGCCTTCAGCCCAGCCCCTCTCAGGAGATCTGTACATAAATCACAGAATCCCACACTGGTTTAGGATGGAAGGAACCTTAAAGCCCATCCAGTGCCACCCCCTGCCATGGGCAGGGACACCTTCCACTAGCCCAGGCTGCTCCAAGCCCCATCCAGCCTGGCCTTGGACACTTCCAGGGATCCAGGGGCAGCCACAGTTCTCTGGGCACCCTGTGTCAGGGCCTGCCCACCCTCACAGGGAAGGATTTCCTCCTAATATCCCACCTAACCATACCCTCCTTCAGCTTAAAGCTATTCCCCCTGTTCCTGCTACTCCAGGCCCTCCTAAAGAGTCTCTCTCCATCTTCCTTGATGGCTGCTTCACCTACTGGGTGTCCCACTTAATTTAGATCATCCCAGTTCAGAAGCACCAGTGGGACTGGGTCATAAAGCTCCATTTATTTAGAAAGCTGACAGCCATATTCTACATTTGGCACTGGTAACCAAAGGCTTAATTGGCAGCTATTCCCCTGGCCTCTCTGGACAGCAGCCTGTGTGTCCATGTGTGCTCTGCACCAGCAGCTGGGAACGTGTCACAACCAACCCTTCAAAGGGCACAGATTTCATTCTCAGCACCTAATTAAAGTCTGTTCAGAGGGTTTGATATCAAAGAGCAGCACTATTTGATGTAGGCAGCTTTTCCTCTGTGCTGCTCTGATCACCCTCTTCCCAATTGCTTTAGTTGTTTGCTGTGTAATTTTTTAATAGAGCTACGACCTTGCAAGTTCTTGTGTGAGCTCTAAAGACATGACCAGAATCAACTTCCTCTGGTTGTTGCCCACCAGCCCAGATATGCAGCTCAGTTGTTTTTAATTCAGGAATATGTCAGCATATCTCCTGCCATGAGTCAGTGAAGGCCCCTATCTTGGTTTGGAAAGTCAGCTGTCTGCTAAGGAGGGCAGGAGCATCCCTTGGAATGGAGAATGCAAACACCCTCCCTCTAAATTATTATAATTTTGACATTAAGGGGCTCTCAAGCAAAGATATAGGAATAGGAATAACAGTTCTTTACCGGGAAAATTAAAATGAAAATGTAGTTGTACAAAAAAAAGCAAACAAAAAAAAAAAAAAAACAAAAAAAACAAACAAACAAAAAAAAAAAACTGACAGAATACACCTGTTGGTCAGGGTGTTGGGAGCAGCCCAGTCAGGTCCTCCTGCAGTGCCACATGTGGTTCTGTTGGAGCAGTGATCCTGTAGCAGGGTGTGGTGTCCTCTGAAGCTCCAGTGCTGGTGGGATGGGTCTGGTTTTCCTCTGGGAATCCAGTGCACACAGGCTGTGCTGCTGCTCTGACTCTCAGCTTTTATCCAGGCAGGAATGCTGGGCTCCTCCTGCTGGGTGCAGCCTCTCCCAGTGGGATGATGGAATTGTCTCAGCCCTGCAGTGAGCCTGGATGGCCCATGGACAGCAGATACCCCCTGGAGGGAGGATGGGTCCTGGAAGGGATAAAGAACCCTGCCCCAGCTGGTTTAACAGCTGGTGACAGAACACACTGCTGGTCACATCCTCACTGCAGCCTCAGACAGCTCCCCAAATGTGCCACCTCTAACTGGACAAGTGGTTTCCACACACACACTCAGGGAACATCTGCTCATGGTATGAAAATGGATTATTTTAGGTTTACAGATTAGTGGGGGAATGAAAGGTCACATCAACTGTTATGTAAAATCCTATCTGTGGCATGCACCAGCTAGTTAAAAAATAAGGGGTTGAATTAAATATTTATGTTAACTGTAAGCCTCAGCATAATCATTTGCATTTCTAATTTACATTGGATTAAATAAAGAAAACTTATAAAGGTATTTCTAAGTTATATTTGCAAGAATAGACAGGTAAAAAATTAATATACCTATGTAATATAAGGCATTCCATACTTATTACATATTATATATTATTAAGTATTAGAAAGGGGGGAAAAAAAACTGAAAGAAAAAGTGTATTTAACCATGCTGTGGCATAATGGGATAACTGCTGAAGGACTCCCTGTAGAACCCCTTCTAGGTTTCATTCTTCCACACATTTCCTTGAAGCAGACACAATGCAAAACAAACTAAAAAGGATTAAACTTCATTTTAAGTGCCTAAAGAGATAATCATCTTAAAAGTATGTGTTCTGGATTTAGAATTCACAGGCCACAGAAAGACATGAGAGCTTGAAAGTTTCAATAGTCTGAATGTGTTGTGTTTTTACATTTCCATGTCCAAGCATCACATAGTGTTTGTTTCCCTAGAAGAAAAACCATCCCTTCCAAATTAATCTGTTTGTTGCTTTTTCAAATGTAGCCTGTTGGTACAAACCCAAATGTCCCATTACACATCACATTCAGGAGTGAGGGACAGCAGCAGCCCATTAAAACAAGCAACTTATAAAGATGTAAGTGGATTTAATTTATAATATGCTTAAAAGTGGTGCCAAGTCACTCAAAAAATAATTCCTGTTTTCATGAGATTTTTGCCTTCTGCTTCATCCCTCCTCTTCAAATAGAGAATTCCTAGGAATTTTGGGGTTCTAACCTTGATCAGACAACCCATTTCCAGGACAGATCTTGACAAAATGCGTTTGCAGAGCAAGCATGGTTGAAAATGTTTTCTAATTGCTGTAGTTTCTCTTCAATTTTTGTGTGACTTTCTTAGATAAGTTTTCCCCTACTTGTAAATTTTCTTTCAGTGCTTCAGTGGTGTGTTCTTTCCTTTCTGCTGCTGCTGAAGACCAATATTTTCTCCAGCACAGTTACTGATCCTTCTTTTGGTTTTAATATTCTTTCTTGAGAATAAATAAGCTTAGCAGGATTTTAGAGCCCTCAGCAAATCCAACTCTCCAGCTACCAGGATGATGACTTTTCTGCCTACACATTTCTGAACAACAATATTTCTGCATTTTCCTTGCTCATACAAATCACCAGAAAGTTTTAAGCAGTGTATTTTTTTTTTTCCACTGCTTTTGAGAGAGGGATAGAATTGAATCTGCCAAGATTTTAAAAAGTTTTTAAAGGGCTTTTCCAGTTCACTGTGGGAAATAAGTTGTTTTATTACTGTTGTCATTTCGATAACATTTTTGATGGTATTATTTTGGGCATTTTTCATGCATAGAAGTACAACTACCTTATATGTACATACTACTCTTCATAGCATATTTTTAAAAATTCCAGTATTTAAGGAGATGGCAAAAGCAGAAATTTGTGCTTCTCTGAACCCCCAGGAAAAAGTCACGGGTTTTATTCCACAGTTCTATTCTAAGTTGGTCGATTTTGTTTACAGTTATAATTTCCTTATTAAGAAATGGAAATAATTTTCTTATTCCTTTTCCAATCTCAGAACCTATGGAAGAGGGAATAGATCATCAGAAATTTGTCAAATGGCACATCAAAAAATAGGAGATGTCAAGTTAAGCAGGACAGACTTTTCACAGCAAAAGACTGGCACTGATAAGGTTAAAAAAGTCTCCTCATGTGCCATGGTCAAGATTGCTGAACATTTCTTAATATGGACCTGAACATTTTCCTTTATGTCATTAGTTCCACCCTGGATGATAGCTTCTGTGTGAATAACTACCACAGAAAACAGCTCCATTAAATGCATTGTTTAAATGTGTTTCTTTAATTTATTAAAATTACTCTTCAATGTCATGTTGCTTTCAATCTAAAAACACAAAAAGACAAGGTCATGACCAGCTTTGTCTTTAATAAAAGCTATTGAGTATCCTGCAAAATTCTTCCAAGCTTCTTTTGTCTCATGTGTGATATCAGAGTAGGAAGATGGGATAAATTAGTTCCCTGTGTCACTGCAGAGGAAGAGGAGAGTTAGTGAGGACACCCAAAATCCATCCATCCATCCATCCATCCATCCATCCTTCCATCCATCCAACCATCCATTCATCCATCCATCCATCCATCCATCCATCCATCCATCCATCCATCCATCCATCCATCCATCCATCCATCCATCCATC
>VZUI01058355.1:0-16333 GCA_013401135.1 Cettia cetti
CCCCCCCCCCCCCCCCGGCCCGGCCCGGCACGGCCCGGCCCCGCCACAGCAGCACTCACGGGGGTCCCGCCGCCGCCGCCTCAGGGCCGCCAGCCCCGCCCGCGCCGCCTTTAATGGACAGACCACGCCCACCCGAACAACGCCACGCCCCCAGGGGAATTGACCACGCCCCAAAGGGAAAGGGATGGACGGACCAATTGGCCACGCCCCCTGGGTTGGCCACGCCCCAAAGGGAAAGGATGAACGGACAGGCTGGCCACGCCCCCTGGGTCGGCCACGCCCCAAAGGTAAAGGGTGAACGGACCAATTGGCCACGCCCCCTACGTGTTGGCCACGCCCCCCAAATTCTGCCCCGCTCCGGTGGGAACGCACCTGCACCTGCCCCTGCACCTGCTCCTGCTCCTGCACCTGCACCCGCACCTGCTCCATCTCGGGCATCCCCAGAACAGAGAGAGCGTGGAGCTGCCGGAGCGAGTCCAGAGGAGGCTCCGGAGCTGCTCCGAGGGCTGGGAACTCCCTGTATGGAGCCAGTGTTCACCTGGAAAGAAGGCTCCAGGGAGACCTCAGAGCACCTGCCGGTGCCTAAAAGGGGTCCGGGAGAGCTGGAGAGGGACTTGGGGCAAGGGATGGAGTGACAGGACAACGGGGAGTGGCTTCCTACGGTCAGAGGGCAGGGATAGATGGGATATTGGGAAGAAACTGTTCCCTGTGAGGGTGGGGGGGCCCTGGCAGAGCTTGCCCAGACGAGTAACTGGATGCTCCCCCTCCCTGGAAGCCTCCAAACCCAAGCTGGATGGGCCTCTGAGCACCCTGGTATACTGGAAGGTGTCCCTGCCCATGGCACAGGGAAGCAACAAGATGATCCTAAAGGCCGCTCCTTCTAACCCAAATCATTCCATGATTCCATGAAAATCAGTGTTAATCATAGCCTGGCTTGCCGCACAGCAGTAATAAAACCTTTTGCCTGGACTTGATTTTTGTCAGAAATCACCAAAACAGCACCTCCTGAAGATGGAAGGGTGGGGAATGGGGAGCATCTTCTGCAGGATATGGGATATGAGCTCCTCCTTTACTCCCTGTGCTTCCTGCAGTGCCCCATCAGCATGAATTCCACGGTGAAGTCCTTGATTCCCTGCAAACTACACTTTGACACTCACCTTGAGGGCACGGTGTGACTGTGAAGGAAAACATCATTACCTCTTCCCTATTTCTTTCCCCAAAGCTGTGTCTGGCTCCTCAGCAGCCACAGAAGGACATGCACATGCATCCAGCCTTTCATCAAAGCAAAATACTCTCTTTTTGGTTTGTTTTGTGTTGTTTTATTTTTTGCAGAAGGCTCCCAAATGGTCTAGTCCGGACTTTTTTTCACCTATGGGAGAAACACAGAGGGACCCAGGTACCTCCCAGTAGCCCCAGTGCACAGACAGCTGGCCACACTCACCTCCAGCCTCTGAGCTTGGAGCAGAGCAGGCCAGATGGCCTTGGCCACCCAGATGTCACAACAACCCAAGGCACGCTCCAATGTTTTTCCCTCTTTTGTGAGCCAAACAAGCAGCAGCAGGCTGCAGCCGGCCCACTGGCGGTGTGCTGAAACGGAAAGGCTTGAGAAGAGCATGTGGGTTTCTCTTCAGAGGTTTTTCCTTGGGATTTTCATCCACATTGACATGCCAGGCTGGGAAAGCACCTGAGGAGATGGCACGGCCTATCCGAGTCAGTAACTCGGCAGCTCTGAGGGCTTTGCCTGCTGTTTGTGACCTGCTGCCATCTATCATGTCAGCAAACCCACTGCTGGAGAAGAGCCTGGCATCACATCAGCACAGGGGACCGTGACAGCCTGGCGGGGGGGACAAAGCCAGGCCACGCTGGGCCAGAGCCACCACAGCCCCTCCAGGCAACATTGCCCACGCTCCAGAGACCCTCTGCAACAACACAGCCCCCCACAGGGGCTGGGGGCCGGTTTGGGGACACCCCTGTGCTGATGCTGGGTGTCCTCTCTCCTGCAGTTCACGGGACAGCTGCTGGTTTTGAGCTCGTCCTGGGGGCCAGGCTCAGTGAGTCACTGCAGGGGCTGGGGCTGGCTGAATTTTAAGGGGAATTAGCAAACTGGGTGTTCCAACAGGAGAAAAGCAGGTGGAATTTGGCACCAGCTGGTCAAAGTTATCCACAGATGAGGGCCCTTGGAAAGATGGTGTAGTGCAAAAAGTGCCCAGAGAAAGCAACATGGGAGATGGAGGTTAAAGGAATTCAGGTGTAAAGAAAAGGACAAGCAAGAATAGCTTTAAACTGAAAAGAGGGCAGGTTTATATGGGATATTTGGGAGAAATTCTTCCCTGTGAGGGTGGTGAGGTCCTGGCACAGGCTGCCCAGAGAAGCTGTGGCTGCTCCATCCCTGGAAGTGTGCAAGGCCAGGTTGGAGCAACCTGGCCTGATGGAAGGTGCCCCTGTCCATGGCAGGGGGGTGGAACAGGGCTGTCTAGAAGTCCCTTCCAAACCAAACCATTCTAGGACCCTTTGAAAAGGTTATCCCTTCTGAGGAGGCATCTGCCTCAGCATCCTGTCCGGAGCTGGGAAGCCCAGCTGGGAAGGCTGGGCAGATTTGTGTGGCTATGTTACAATCACTGTGGTGGCAGGGCAGCGATTTCGTCCCCATTTTTCCTCGCTGCTTGCAGAGTTCCCACTCCTGCCCAGAGCAGGGACAATGTTGCCATCTCCTGGTGGCAACTGGTCCCCGTGAGCTGCACCAGGTGAGCGGCCCAGGCAGGGGCAGGGGGCTCCTCGAACCTCCCCACAAACCCTTCTGGCTCTGTTCCCTTGCTGGGACTGGAGCAGGGGAGCTAATCCCCAAGCAGGGGAGCTGGAGGACAGGGATGCCCCGCTTGCAGCCGCAGCTCTGTGCTCTGTTCCCCCCTCCAAGCCTGCTCTTTGCTGGAAGGGGCTTTGCTTTCTGTAGGCCAGCCCATGGGGAAGGGAATGAATGCTCCAGAGGCTGGCTTAGCCCACGAGCCACAGCTGCAGCCCTTGCTCCTGCCTTGAAAGCACCCACGAGAGCCCCAAACCAAGCCATTAATCAATCTCCAGCTTATTTCTGAGAGCAACCCCCTCCTGCTGGCAGTGGAGCCCAAAGCAGGTTGGAGGGATGCTCACAGGGATCCCCAATCCCTGCAGATGCCAAACGCAGTGGGAACTGGCGAGTGATAAACAGGAAAGGAGCGAGCAGATTGTTTCCTTTTTTTTTTTTTTTTTTTTAATTAGACTAGGAAATATAATTTATTGCATAAAAATTAATTTGTTACAATAGGAATGCTAAACTTTATTTACAGTTCTTTAGTTTACAGAATAAACAGACGTGGGTTTAGAGGATGCCACCAGGCCCATCCCCTGGACATATAAATATGGAAACACATTTTGGAGCAAGAGATGGACACTGCCAGTACGACACAGACCACGGGGCTGCCTCTGCCAAAATACCTGCCTGGAGAAAGCCCTGGGTGTGGAGGGAGGTGTGGAGGGCTCCTGGGAGCTGGCACCCACGGGAGATGGAGGCAAACTCTGCACCCTCCCCACCCTGCTCCTGCTGCAGGCTCCTTGATCAGGAAAATGGGGAGAATCTCCCCAAACATGCACTTCAGCCAGGCCAGGTGGCTGCTGCCTGCCCAAAGGAAGGGGAAGATGAGCATGGGCGGATGGAGATGGAGAGAGGCACCCGCGGGCAGGACAGACGGACGGGCAGACAGACACACACCCCGGTGCAGTGATCCATCACCCAGAGAATGGGAGCCAGAGAGACTCTGAGGCGACCTGGAAGCACATCCCATCCCTTGGAGAACACCATGGGACTGAGGAAGGAGCCCTCGAAACCACGGGCAGCTGGACTGATCTGCTCTCCAAGTCTGCTTATCCTCCTTAGCTCAGAGGGTCTCAGAAATGGTCAAGTGCAGCCCAAAGGACAGATAAGCCCCTTCCCACGTGACACAGGAGCTCACCCAGCAGCAGTTTTCCCATCCAGCACGAGGAGAAAAGATCCCTTTGCTCCCACAGCCTTGAACACCCAGCAAGAAGAACCCTGGGGACCCCGAGACACAGCAGGGAGCAGCTCAGTGCTTGCCATCAGTGCCTCAGGAGCTGCCCAGAGGAATCCTATCATGTCCCAGCAATACTGAAAGCTCCTCCCGAGCTGCCCTGTGCAGGTGATGCTCTGCAGGCTCCCTGAGTGTGCTCCTGTGCTCAGCACTTGGTGGGATGGCACAGGCATTCCACGACACCAATCCAGGGCTGTGCAGCCCAGAGCAGGACATTGCTTCTAATACTTCCAACTGATGGAGAAACCACAGCCTGGCCGTGTGACCTAGTCTAATCCTGAGCTTACCAACCCCTTCCTATTTTATTTTTTTTTAAACAGACAAGTTTCTAAGATACAGCACTCGGTGAGTAACTATTTCTACCTGCAGGCAACCTAAATTTTTTTACCTTCATCAAGACACTGTACCTGTGTGAGGAACCTCGTTCCTGCCTACCACTTGATTACTTTCCATTCACCCCACAGCTTCTCCATCCTTATAAAAAGCCTATTCCAGGGAAAAACAGGAGCTGCAGTGAAGGATGGAAGCCTGAGCACTGCTCACCATGCTGTCCCTCGTGAAAATGCTCAGCCTGGTTCACAGCTTGGGAATACCAGAGCATCCCTCCCTGAATCTGTGCTGAAATACTGCATCAAAATCCAGGCGGGAGTGCACGGACCTGAAGTGGAGGCAGTTTGAAGTGGCCACATCACAGCCCACCAGCCCCTGCTCTCCCCTGACCCCTCCACACCCGCTCATCACCTCCCTCTGACCCCCAAGCTGGGTTTGGGGTGCTCACTGCAAAATCCTGCTGGGTTTACAACATCTGCCCCTTCAGCCTCGAGTGCGGAGGCTGGCGTGGGACCGAAATCTTTGGTTTGTACTGAAGTTGTGTAAATGAAGGCGCAGTCATCCTAAAAAGCTCCCCCAAACCATGCCAGGGAAGAATTCATTAAAAATACCCATGTCTGGATGCACTCTCCCCCACCCTAAACCCTAAACACGGGGCAGCATCCCTCATCCCTCCTTGCAGGTGGAGTGGGACCCGTTCTTCCTGCTGCCAGGGAAAAGGGACTTTGCAAGGACAAAAGCCTTGGGAAGGGTCTGAGCTGGCCCTGAACCAGAGGGGTGGAGAGGCACTTCACCCTCCAGACTCCCTGGGGGTCCCAGGACATGTAAACACGTTTTGCTCAACTTGGATCACACGCTTTTCCCTACAAAAGTGTGTCCATTGAAATATCTCTCTCGGCCACCCTGACCATAGCGATGCTCTTGCTCTCACACACCGAAAAAAAATTTATAAATCTGTCTTTTTTTTTTTTTTTTTTTTTTTTTTTCTAAAAAGGACACATCCAAAGATCTGGATAATAAGTTATTTGCGTTTCCTAAGAAACTTTTTTTTTTTCCTTTTTTTCTTTCCTATTTGCCTCGTTAAGCTGCCTGAAGCCTTTGACAGAAGTTAAGCCTGGATTCTATTCGTCTCTTCAATGCAGAAATGCTATTAAAGGAGGAGGAAGGGAACCCAAAAAAGAAGAAGGAAAAGGAAAGCCCCCATCCCGACTCAAGAAGCCCTAATTCCTCCCCGTGCCATGAGGAGGAGGAGGAGGAGGAATGCTGTGTAACACTTGGATTGCTTGTAAACGCTGAGGATGGGTCTCTAAGGCTGACAGTGATGCGGGAGAAGCGCCGGCCTCGGCCCCTCCCCGCTCAGGACGGATGTGCCTCCCCCTGCCATCGGGGGAGGACCCTTCCTCACCCCCTGTCTCGTGCTCCCGGCCCCCCAGGCGTGGGGAGCACCATCAGCAGTCCCCCTCCGTGGCCATGACCACCAGCATCTCGCTCTTGCCCATCTCCTCTAAGGCACTGGCCAGGGTGTTGAGATCGCCGTCGTCCTGGTGCTCGGCTTCCCACAAGTCCAGGAGCACCCCGGTGGGGCTGGCTTTGGTGGCAAAGTAGTTCAGATACCTGAAAGGGAGAGGCAGAAGAGGGTTGGGCTGCTGTGGTGCCCTTTGGAGATGGCAGGAGGGAGGATGCTGGAGCAGATCTGTCTGGAACGTGAACTTCGATGGGGATGCTGTAACACAAATGCCGAAGCCCGAGAGAGACCGTGTGCGATTTTTAGACAGAGCTGGCACTCAGATGCAAAAGCAATGTAAGCTTTGCTTTGCTGAAATTACCCTTTCTCCCTTCTGGGGTACTGGGGTGAAACCAGGTGGGAATGGCACAGCCATGGTCCCAGATAAATAAGGGTCATTCAAAGGGACAGGAGATGCAGGACTGTGGCACAGATGGATGCCAGAGTTGGTTGGGTTGGAAGGGACCTTCAAGATCATCTAGTTCCATGGGCAGGGACACCTTCCACTATCCCAGGCTGCTCCAAGCCCTGTCCAACCTGGAGTGGAAACACTTCCAGGGATCCAGGGGCAGACACAGCTTCTCTGGGCAAGCTCTGCCAGGGCCTCACCACCCGCAGGGGAAGAATTTCTTCCCAATATCTCATCTAAACCTCTCCTCTTTTAGTTTTAAAACCATATCAAGGATAGAGATAGATATAACTATGCAGAGCTATATCCCCATTTATGGATGGGCCTATCCATCTGGACACAACCCCACTGGCTGTCCACAGCTGACAGGGAGCACAGAGTGAAGCCTCCCTGCAGGGGGCACAGGAAGGGAAAGCAAAGCCTGGGGAGACCCACCGGTCCATGGAAAGCTTCTGGGCGAGAAGCCTCCAGTCGTTCCCCCTGGAGTTGGGAGCATCCAGGCTGTTGCAGATCTTCTGCCGGATGGAGAGGGGGATTTTGAAGGCGTAGGGTCCCACCTGGGTGGTGGTGGTGGTGGTGGCACCGCTGTGGTGGGAGCGGAGGGTGTCGGAGGAGCTGCCGTGCTGGAAGAGGAAGGACAGGGTGAGGCATTGCTGATGAGGCCTGAGGTTTTAGCTTTCAGATTTTCCAGATTCTGTACTGCAACAGTGTGTAACTCTGAACTTCATATAAAGTGTTTGCAAGCTCTCCTCGCAGCTTAGCCAGACAAAACAATCCTTTTCCAGCCCCAGAACCAAGGACACCACTGCTGCTTCAGGGCCAAAAAGTGCAAACAGCAGCAAATTGAGGAGAGCAACCTGGGAGGATGGGACTGCATAGCCTGAAGTTGTAATTGGACAATTAACCCCAATATAGAAATGGACCAAAACTCATAAAAGTGTGAATGTGTGTGATGGGTCATCCATCTTGGGTGTAGCCGTGGCCAGGCTCTTGTACCACCCAAGGTGAATCCTTTGAAGGCCTTTTAATAAATATCCACTTTATCCCTTGAACACTGTCCAGCCTCTGTTCTGGGTGGCCTCTCCAGGCATCACTGACACGCCCGAGCGTGTCCCCTGCTGCCCCCCACATCCCCTCTGCTCACCTCTCCCAGCGTGACGTGGAGCTGGAAGATCTGCCCCTCCCCTTCCACCTGCCGGACGCAGATCTTGCAGGTGAGCTCGGTGGAGGCCTGGCTGTACCTCTCCAGCGTGAAGGTGCAGTGCAGGGCTCGCTGGCTGCCGCTCCAGATGTGGTAGAAGGGGATTTCCTGCGGGCCACCAGGGCATGGGCTCAGCCAAGGCTGCAGCAGCTCCCGTGGAGATCCCGCCTCCTCCAGGGAGGAGATGGGACAGCAGGACCTCACGGAGAGCATCCCACCAAAAAGCCCGGAACACCACTCCCCTTCCTCCTCTACCCTTTGGGAGACAGCTCAGGAGACAGGCCCAGGGCACCCACAGCCCTGCAGTGCCTGGCTGGAGATGGTGCTCCCATTTGAAGCCCGGCTGCCCCCACGCCAGCCCCTCACCTGGTACTTGGCCAGCAGTTTGCTCCTCCACAGCGCGTGGGGGATGTCGTGGATGGAGAGGCGCAGGTTGTGGTAGCTGTCCTTGAAGGGCAGGGGCTTGGGCTCCTCCAGCAGGTACCCTCCCAGTGTCCTCTCCAGCTCCAGCACCTCCTGTGGGCAGCAGGACAGGGAGGGTGAGACCCAGGAGAAGGGCAGGGGCTGCCCCTGTGCCCACCTCCACGCTCAAAGCCAGGATGGAGAGGGGAGAGGAGTTGCCAAGAAGAGCCAGCAGCAGCCTCAAGCCCGTGGAGAACAGCTTTTGCCACCCCAACAGAACTTGCTAGCTCATCTCATACACCAGCTCCACCAAAAACTTGAATTTCCTAATGTGAGCATCCGTGAGTGCCTCTGTACTCCTTGGAGAACGCAAAGCTCCAACACAGGGGTCAGGCACTCCCCAGAAGGGTGCCACTCTATCTGCTTTTAACACCACCCCTTCATCACACCAGCAGCTCTTGGGAGAGAAAGACAAGCCAGGAGCCAGAGCCCTGCCTACATCCCCACCTAGAGGCACCACATCAATCCCCACAGGATCCACTGGACACAGGACCACAGGGAATCAAACAGCCACAGCACTGGTGGGTCCAGGTAGCCAAATCATCCAAACTTCCCGTGGTGCACTGAATGTTATCTATGCCACAAACCCCCTCCATAGCAGGGAGAGACACAGCTCCATGCAGGAATAACAGGATCTATAAAACACCTGCCCATCAGCAACCAAACCTCTCGTGCAATGCCTGCAGGAGGAGCTACACAACACCCTCCCTTCTTCCTTTGCAGAGGACAAGGAAGGACAGGCAAAGCAGTAAACACCTCATTATTTCACTGTGGTCACTTTGCAGGCAGTTGCATCAGGTTGCCTGCTCCCCAGGGCCGGGCCATCCTGAGAGGCACCAGGCAGCATCCTGCTGCCAGCACAAACAGCTTTGGGGAAGGGATATTTACCTTCAGAGCATCTGGCGTGTCCTCCAGGCAGTAGACCTTGAGGCTGTACTCCAGGGAGGTGCAGACAGCGGGGGCAAAGATGGCCAGCTGGAGCCTCTTGATGGCTGACCTGGAGTAGGACTCCCCCACAAAGACGTAGGTGCCAAGCTGGTCCAGCAAAATGTGGCAGGACTTGGCTTCCAGCTGGCAGTAGCAGGGAGTGTTGAGAGTCTCCTCATCCAGGGTCACAACTTCCTGCAGAGAGATCAAGATGGAGGTTCAGCAAGTCAGTCAAGGGTCTCTGCTGGCTGCAGGGCCTGTGTTCCCCCCTTACCTCCCAGTTCCCCTGGTGGGACTGTGTTTTCAGCTGGTAGATCCAGTCAGAGGAGCTGACGTCGGCACAGTGGGGAATGGTCAGGACGACAGGGCGGCACAGGAGCAGGCCCGTGGGGCCACAGGTCACTGCTGGGCTCAGCACAGTCTGTGTGCCCTCAGAGGGCAGCCTGGGGAGGCACAGGGCACAGGGGTTGGACAGGGGGAACTCCGTGGTGGCCAGCGAGGGGTGGGTGGCCAGCAGGGTGACTTACAGCGCGGCCTCGGCCTTGTTGAGCACCAGGTACATCTCGTAGAACTTCCCCTGGGGGATGGCCCCGTGGGGCACCAGCAGGCTCACCCCTGGAAGGGCACACACGGGTGTCAGCCACAGGGAGGGGGGAATGGGGGAGAAACCACCCTCCACCCCAGCCAGAGAGCACAAGGAGAGCAGGGAGCCAGGGCAGCACAGAGAGGAACACCTCCAGATCACAGAAACATGGAATGCTTTGGGTGGGAAGGGACCTTAAAGAGTTCCAGCCCCTCTGCCTTGGGAAGAGACACCTTCCACTATGCCAGGCTGCTCCAAGCCTTGTCTATCCTGGCCTTTAACACTTCTGGGGATGGGGCAGCCACAGCAGCCCTGGGATGTCCCATGGCCATGCTGCTTGCGAGGATGAGCCAGGCCAATGCTTTTTCCTCAGTAGGAAGGAAAATCCTAATCCTTGGGGGTTTTTGCAAGATGCTGGCCCTGGAACAATGGATGATCCCTTGCATGATCCCTTCCCTGGATCAACGGCAGAGAAAGACCAAGGCAAGCCCAAGGAGGCTGGAACCTCCAGCCTAAGATGTCAGGCTTGGGAATGGCTTTCTGCCTTTCTTCCCTGAGCCTGCTTTGGGATAGCAAAGGGCAGGTTTGGGATAGCAAAGGGCAGGCTGGGGATAGCAAAGGGCTGGTTGGGGGTAGCAAAGGGCAGGTTTGGGATAGCAAAGGGCAGGTTGGGGATAGCAAAGGGCAGGCTGGGGATAGCAAAGGGCAGGTTGGGGATAGCAAAGGGCTGGTTGGGGATAGCAAAGGGCAGGTTGGGGATAGCAAAGGGCAGGTTTGGGATAGCAAAGGGCAGGTTGGGGATAGCAAAGGGCAGGTTGGGGATAGCAAAGGGCAGGCTGGGGATAGCAAAGGGCTGGTTGGGGATAGCAAAGGGCGGCTCACGCAGGGACAAGAGCAACTCCTCAACGGCTCAGCAGCCACACAAGCCCAGCCTGCAGGGCTTACCTGTGCCTGGCACGGTGAGCCTTCCCCCCAGGTAGCCAAAGGTGCCGCTGGCACTGTAGCCATGCTCCCGGGGCAGGCTGAGGAGGTGCTGGGAGCCCAGGCCCTTGCTCCTCACGCTGGAGAAGTGGCCGTCCCTGGCGGTGTCCCCCAGGTAGGCGCCAGCGGCGGGGACCCCCCCCAGCAGGTCGGCGCCGTCGTGCAGCCCCGGCGAGGAGGAGGCGGTGGAGGAGTTGTACACCTTGATCTTGAGGCTGGGCAGGGGGTCCAGCAGGGGGGAGTTGGTCATGGGGATCTTGTCGGAGGAGTCCTGCAGGGCGTACATGGGGCCGCGGTACACGCCCGCGCTGGCCGTCAGGTCCGGCTGCATCGAGGGGTGCAGCAGCTGAGGGTTGTCTGCGGGGCCAGGAAACACAGCTGGGATGGAGACAGCGGTGGAAACAAGGGCATGGAAAAGTGCTGCTTGAGTGGGAGACATCCCAGAATGGTTTGGGCTGGATGGGACCTTCAAAAGCATCTCAATTCCAAACCCCTGCCGTGGGGCACCTTTCAGTAGATCAGGCTGCCCTGATTCCCACCATCAACACCTGACCACTTCCATGGAGAACTTCAGCCTTCAAAAAATCAATACACTCCCTCGGGAAAACGGGACTGGGAGCCCAGTGAGGATCCACCCTCTCCTGTGACTTTCTTTCTGCTTGACCTAGGGCTGGTGAGGGCCTCCACGGCTCTTACCATGCCGGGACGTCTTGAAGTTGACAGGGTGGAACCCTCCGGTCAGAGCGGCCGAGGAGTCCGTGATGTCCGTGTCGAAATCCCGGCGCCTCCTCCGGTACACCACCACCCCCACGGCCATGAGGATCACGATGAAGACGAAAATGGCCACCACCAGCCCAGCGTACAGGGCCACATCGCCCGTGGCCTCCAGCACTGAGAGGGATTGGAGACAGGCAGGTGAAAAAGGGGCGGCAGAGAAGCACGTCGAGACCCACCATGGCTCCCCAGTCCCACCACTGACTCAGGCGTGGGCAGGAAGACGTGCCCTGGGCCTGCTGGAAAGGCTGGCAAGAGGATGGAAGGTGTTTTCTAAGAGCAGTCGAGAGCAATGCTGCAGAATGAGATGGAGGTGAAGCCCTCTGACCTTTGGAGGACACCTGGCCACAGCCCGTGCAAACTTCACCTGAGCACCAAGGGTCCCAGAAATGTTAGGTTCCTGCACCGCAGGTTCACGAATCCATGAGCAACCCTCACGTCCTCACAGAGACAACCCTGAGGAGCCCACAGAAGTTTTGGAGTGGGCTTTAGTTGTTCCATCTTCCCACCCTGTCCTTGCCCAGCTGCCAGGGAACCCCTGCCATGGATCCAACAGAACAAAACCACAGGAACAAACAAACAAACAAAAAAAAAATGGCCATGAAATGAGCACTTACGGTGGCTTTTGGGCTCGTTTAGAATTCTTTTATCTGTTAGGAAAAACAGAGTTAGAAAAGAAAAAGGTGAAGGTGATGATGGGGATGAGATGAAACAGAAAGTGGGAGGTAAGCCAGCCCAAGGTGGGGGGGGTGGGAGATCAGCATCGTTCCCTGGGGCATTCCAAAAGCCAGGTAGAAGCATGGTGACAAGGACATCCCCGTGCCCAGGCAGCAAAGGGGACGGTGGTGTCACACAGCAGCAGGTGGCAGCATTGGCTGCCTTCAGCATGCCTGCTCACAGGTAGCAGCACCATTACCATCATGATGGGCTTATTTCCTCAAAAAACCACCTCCAGAACTCTCAGCACCAGGGAACCCAGGGAAGGTGTTTCCATGGTGTGGCTGAGAAACCCCTCCTGCTGCCCTGGCTACCCACAACCAGCTTTACTTCAGCAGAGACCCCAAACCTGCAGGGGGACAGGAGGGGCCTCAATGCCCCTGCACATTGAAATCCCCCTAAAATCCCCAATATCTCCTCCTCCAGGTAAGAAATGACTCTGAAAGCAGTGAATCTGCTCGAAAACACCTTTTCAACGACACGGCTTAAAACTCAGGCGGCAGCGGCTGCTCCGCCACCTTAGAGGCACAGCCCACAAAGCGCTGCCAAATGCCGGAGCGCCGCATCTCCTGTGGCACGTCCCCGTGGCCGTGGCCACCCTCCCGGGCACTCACTGTGCAGGCAGAGGCCGTCGGTGCAGTTCTTGGAGTCCAGCAGCACGCCGCTGCAGTCCTTGCCGCCGTTGCGGGGCGCGGGGGCCGCGCACTCGCGGCTGCGCCAGTGCGTGCACTCGGTGCTGCAGGCTGACCACTTGCTCCACTCCGTCCACGCGCCGTCCACTGCGGGCACCGGACACGGCGGCGTCAGGAGAGCCCTCCCACCTCGGGGTGTTATCCCAGCGCTTCTTAAGGAACAGCTTGTTCCAACCCCCTGCCGCAGGCAGCGACGCCTTCCACTATCCCAGGGTGCTCCAAGCCCAACCTGGCCTTGGATGCTCCAAGGATGGGGCAGCCACAACTTCTCTGGGCACCCTGTGCCAGGGCCTCCCTGCTCTCACAGGAAAGAATTTCTTCCCTATATCCCATCTAATCCTGCCCTCTGTCTGTGGGAAGCCATCCTCCATTGTGCTGACACTCCAGGCCCTTGTGAATAACCTCCCTCCACGTTTCTTGTAGGCTCCCTTGGGGTACTGGAAGGCTGCAATTAGGTCACCTCAGAGCCTTCTCTCATCCAGGCTGAACAATCCCAACCACAGCCTGGGGTACAGGGCAGTCTCTGAACCCTCCTCACCTGGGCAGAGGGTGGTGCAGGTGATTTTCTGGAAGGGCTGCCCGTCGCAGAAGGAGCCTCCGTTCAGGGGTGCGGGGTTGGTGCAGGTCCGGGTGCGCTTCTGCCAGCCCCGGCCACAGCGGTTGTTGCACGGAGACCACTCGGACCAGGTGGACCAGCCACCATTCACTGCAGAGGAGATGGGCAGAGTTAATTAACTCTGGAGCCCAGTCCATCAGCTAAGCCTCGGACTGGAGCTAAGCCTTGGGTTCTTACGCCTTCTGTGGCCGCGTTACAGCCCAGCCTCCTGAACCGCAAACCACAAAACTCCCTCTTGTGCCACCACCCCGTGTCCAAGATGCTCAAGTCTGCTTTGGTCCTTTTTCCACTTGGCAAATATTCTTGTGTCTGTCCCTGAGGAGAGCTTTGATTTCATAACAAAGTTCAGCCAAATACAGCTTTCCAGCTGCTTTGAGAGCCAGAGCAATCCGCCTGGATCCAACCTCCACGCACCCTCCTACCCAGCAGAGAACGCTTGGCAATACCTCCACGCCCACCCCTCAAACCTCTCCTTACTGCCTGTGGAGGCCATCAGAGGCTCCTGTTCTGCAGATATTGGTTATCACCTATTGTAAGGCCCTCAGTTCACTCCTGCCACTCCCAGGAGGTGGCCATCTTCCCCCTTGGCTTGGAGGCACGGCCAGCACCAATGTCCCCTCCCCGGAGCGCGGGCCGGTACCGTAGACGATGACGGCGGCCGTGGTGCTGCGGCGCTTGGCCACGATGTTCTTGGCCATGCAGGTGTAATTGGCAGTGTCCAGCAGCCGGGCCTGCTTGATGATGAGGTTGTGATCGATGGTGATCAGGAAGTTGGTGTCCTGGGTGGGATCGATGACGTCCTCGTTCCTCAGCCACTCCACCTGGCAGGAAAGGAAGGCGCGGGGATTAAGCCAGCGCCAAGACCAGTGATGTCCTCGCACTTGAACCACTGACTGGACAACCTCACCTCTGACTGGATTTATTTCTCCTCGAAAACTGGGCCAAACCAGGCCTGACTGGGGCACCTTAATGGTGTTTTGGCCAAGGGTGAAACAGTGGCTCCCTCCAACACAGCTTCCAGTGGCTGACAGAGCTATGGGCAAGGAAAGCTCCACTACCATGGCAGGAAAACCCATCTGTACCGATTCTCCCAGCCCTCAGCTCCCACCCAGACAACTCACTGGGTGCCTCCTTGTCAGATCTTCCCTCTGAGGCACCTCAGAAGTGTGGGAGAAGTGTGCTGAGCGGGTGCTGCCCAAAATAAACCATTCTGCTGAATGAGAGCTGACAGGAGATCATCTGGGATGGGATGGGACACCCCACCATGCATTCCTTCAGGATGCACTCACCTCGGCCTGTGGGACCCCCTCGGGTGGGCGGCACTGCAGCAGCACCTCATGCTCCAGCGGGACCTCCTTGCCCAGTGGCTCCTGATCAAAGTTCTTCCGTAGGTCTGGGAGGGGAAGGAAAAGCCAGGGGTTACCAGCCTGCAGCAGGAACAGGGCAGCCTCCAAAACTTTGGTGAGCACCTCAGCACCAAGCACCCTTGAGTCAGAAAGTCCCTCTGGCATTGACAGCCAGGGCAAAACGTGCCCTGGGAGGAAGAGCTGAAGAACCATGTTTTCCAGGATGGATTGTGGGCAGCACATGGTGCTCAAGGATGATACGTTTCCTCCTTCATGTGCTTGCAAGCTTATACCCCATCCTGTCTTTTCCTTTAGGGGCTAACCTCAGCTTATCCACTGTTTCTTCATTCCTCCCAGCAGAGCCCCTCAGGATGCGGGGGACACAGCAGCATTCTGCTCTGGAGGCTGGGAAGGAGCAGGAGTATCACTAGATGGTGCTGCAATCCTCTGCTACAACTCCCAGACCTCTCCGTGTGGCTCCTGAACCCTCTGCTCCCAAAAACACCGTGGAAGCATTCAAGGCCAGGCTCGAGGGGTTTGGAGCAAGCTGATCCAGAGGAGGGTGTCACTCCCCATGGCACGGGGTTGGAATGAGGTGAGTTTTAAGGTCCCTTCCAACTCCAAACTCCTGCAATTCTATCATTCTCTGTGGTTTCCCCAGACTAAACCCTTCAGCAGCATAGCTGATCCATCAGCCCTCCCTCTGTTTTGGTTAACATGCTGGATTATCACCCCTTAACAGCAAAATCCATTTGGGACCGGGGAAGCCTGGCTGTGCTGCTGCAGCTCCGCCAGCTCATTCGCTAACGGAGCAAACCGAGGCGGGCCCAGCCTGACCAAGCCGCCTTTACCGAGGCCGGCAGCCCCAGGGAGCAGCTCAGCGCGGTGACCTGTGACAGCAGGCACCCGGAGGACGCGGAGTTGCTGGTTCAGGCGGAGCGTGCAGGGTGCCATCCGCCGGGTTATCAGGGATAATGAAACCCCGGGAAGCGCTGAGCACGCTGCTGGGGAATGCGGCGTTAACCCTGGCACAGCTGGGGACGGTGACTCTCAGAAGTTGGGGTGTGCGTGGAGAGAAACCGAGCTCATCCAGCAAGGATGGGGCATCCCAAACCGGTGCGAAGGCAGGCGGGAGCAGACTCACAGGCGATGCGGACGTAGGCGCGGCGGCTCTTGGTGGTGCCCGCCGAGCTCCAGGCCACGCACTGGCACCAGTAATCCTCCAGGCCGAAGAGCTCCTCCACCTGCTGCCGGGACACCTCGATCTGCACCTCCCGCACCAGCAGCCCTGCAGGGACACGGGCACGGCGTCACACGGAGCGGCGGCGGCGCCAGCGGCAGGGAAACTGAGGCAGCGCCCGGGGGCAAAGCTGGAACCCTGCGCACTGAGAATTTCAGACTGTCTGTGCCGGCAAGCACTGGCCCCCAAGAAAACGCTGCATTTGTCCTAAAACCGTAGGGGAAACTTCCAAAATTTAACAATAAAGCTAAGATTATAAGTATATAGTTTTTTAAAAAGTGTATAATATCACGTACTAGAAAACTTAAAATTTAAAGTTTTAAAACATATATATCATATATCATATATCATATATCATATATCATATATCATATATTATATATTATATATTATATTATATTATATATTATATATTATATATTATATATTATATATTATATATTATATATTATATATTATATATTATATATTA
>VZUI01058357.1:0-16320 GCA_013401135.1 Cettia cetti
GGGCAGGAGAAGATGGACTCAGCTGTTCTGGAGCTCAGGAGCCGATGATGGCAGACTTTCTCAGGACCGCAGCCAGTCGAGCAAACCGAGACCCCTTCCCGCAGCGGCGGCAGCAGCAGCAGCAGCAGCAGCCAGGCAGACCAAAGCCAGGAGTCCGAGAGCCACTGCCCCCCACCCCTTCCTTTCCTGCCTTGGACAAGCACCCATAAGCACCCAGCAATTAGTTCCCTTGGCAACCCAATGGGGAAAAATTCCACAAACAAAAAAAAACAAAACCAAAAAAACAAATTCAACCCCCAACACAAAGGAAGGTGGAATTCAGTGGAAAACAGTTCAAACTGGTCCAACTTCTTTTTTTTCTTGCAGCACTGCAACACTTCATCAATAACAAAGTGTAGGACTAAAACATGACTTTGTTCAGTGTTGTACTAAACTGTGAAAAGGACATTCATACCTTTGGTCTCATTAATAAACATTATGCACAATGATAGCAATAATAATGGAACACAAAAATATATATTTTGATGTCTTTTATTTAGATTTAAATTGTATAATGGTTGATTGGCTACCTATAAATAGGAGAGTCACACATCAGCTGAGCTACATCAGTTCCACACTGAATAAAATTAGCAACTAGAAGAATTTAAACAGGACAACAATATATTTTCTTTCAATCTAAGATGGACATGACCATGGTGGGTCACAAGATCTTCAAATGAGCACAAACCCAGATGTGATCTGGGTTGTCTCAGAAGGAGCATCTTTTAACTCCTTCCACAAGCCATAGGGGAAGCTATTCTTCTGCCATAGAATCTGCTTTGGGAGCAGGGAGTAAGTAGAAGGTATGAGTTAATGATATAATTATTTCTTGGCATATGTCTGCTTGCTTCTTTTAATCTGTGTAGGTAAGTGAGAATGGAAGATTGAAGAAAAAAAACATAGTTTGGTTTTGTCTTTGGTATAAAGAGTTTGTAACATCACCTGATGTACTACATAATAAAAAAGATTGTGAGACTCAAGGTGTGTCTCCTTGTTTTAATTTGGTAGGTCTTAGAGGTTTTTTTCATTCCATAACTATGTTTTCTTCCCTGAGAGTGCAGATTAAATACATACTTTATATGTGTATTCTGTGTCTCAATTATTACATATATTTAAGTGGCAGAAGCTATACTGCTGCTCTATGTTGGAGGAACATCCTTTCAGAAATATGGATAAAGCAGTAAATGTTGGCTACTCAGTTATTTTTGCTCACCAGAAGGGAGTCATCTGACATTTCTGTGGTTTTATTACTGTGTATTTACTTTGCCTAGATACACTAGAAAGCTTGTTATTCTTTAGGGCAAGAAAGTTTAAAAAAAACATGCTTCAAATGTATTTTACTTTCTGATAGTGAGTGGCACTGTTAGTTTGATCCCTACATGTAAAAATATTATCAGGTTTTTTTTCTTTCCAAGACTAGATCCTTTCAAAGATTAAAACTTAAACATGATTTTTTTTACTTCAGACTTTTTAATCTGACCCTTCAAACAGGAGAAAAAACCCTCACCATGCAGTTTACAATGAGAAGAGCAATCAAGAAATCTTTTCTATTCATATTTTTATCTGGCTTTTGTCTTTTTTAACTGTTTTGGTGACATTTGCTTTGAAAACATTGGTCTTTGTTTTTTCCCTTCTTGAAAGACTATAATTGATTCCATTGCCGTCTGTGTGCACATGATGAGTATTTGTTGTGTAGATGGAATCAGTCCTGGCAGAATATTGCTGCATGCTGCATGTTGCATTATTCACTTTCATCTGCATGCAGCTCGTGGCTGGCAGGCTCCTCACAGCTACCTTTAAAGTGGCTTATCCAAGATAAAGCTCTGGCTTGTTTAGTAGGGAAGTCTAGTAGATCAGTTGTCATATTGGAAGCCTCCTGCTGAATTCAGGAGAGAATACAGGAGAAGAGACATGCCAAGGACTGATAGATGATTTTTTGAGATGGCATTAGTGTGCTCAAAATAGCTCTGGTCATTTTACTTGAAGTTATCACTTTGTCTGAAGAGCAAAACAAAGTTGAACTAAGCAGAGATAAATCCTGAGATAGAAACAGCCTGTGTTTTCCCATTCACTGTCACTATTATACCCTGTGCAATCCAAAGAGCAAAATGAAGTCTTGGAAAGCAGGTGATGGTAACCCTGTTTAATGGTGCATAAGTACCTAAAATATATCCTGGCAAGTCTCTCAATTGTTCATTTCAGCTTTTGTGAGAGTCATTCAACTGACTCCAAAGTGATGATTTAATATTGAAAGTCAATGGATATGCTTTTTTCAGAAAGATGCTGTGCAGTCCGAAAATTTCTTCTCGAAGACTATTTTGTTAACTTCAAGGTTTCTGTTATGGCATTGATAGAAGACCTGTTATGAATTTATAGGCATCAATTTTTGAGGGGAAAAAAAGAGAAAACCCAAATGGTAACGTGTGTCTGCAGCTCAGCTGCATCAGCAGGAAATCTCAGTGCTTACATCACCAGCGGTGCTGGGTTGATGCTAAGCAGCCAAACTTCCTTGGTCATCTTTGTCTTTTTGCTGGCTTTGTTGTTGGGGAGGAACAGGCTGGGGGTGTACTTACATCTTAAGCTGCTGCACAGCATGACCTGGAGCTTGTCTAGTACTGTCTCTGGAAAAGGTAATTTGCAAACAAAATAGAGTAAATCAATTTTTCATTGAAATATGTTGTTAAGCATTGCTGTTTAGCCTTGACTATGATACTTAAAGTTTACTGACATTAAACTTACTCTTAAGACCTATTCCAGCCAGGAAGATTACTGTTTTTATGGTGTTTTCTTGGTTTTGGACTGACAAAACAACTTTAGACAACAAACATTAAAACCTAACGTTTCACAGACTAAAAACATCCTCTTTCAGCTCCTGCATATATTCCTTTCCCTACCCAACTGCATTGTACGAATTTGTGTACTGGGGGAGGCCCTAGTGTGTAGCAGGCATGAATACAAAGTAGCTGGAAAAAAAAGAAAAGTTAAACAAACAAACAAAAAACCCAAAAAACCCAACCAAACAAAAAACTTACAAAACCCCAGAAAAAACAAACAGGGAAAAAAAGGGGGAAATAGAAAAATCCTAATGCTTTAATAAGATTTTGGAAATGGTAGACTGACCTAAGATAGAAAAGGAAGAAGGAAATTTGTGATGACAGAGATTTTCAATGCCATCTCTGCAATGCTTATTTATTCCTTACACTGAATATACACATAGACTATATTTAAGTCTTTTCCTGAACCCTAAAAGTGGATTTTAATTGTTTCTTTTATTCAGATATGTTAGTTACTTCCTGAAGTAATCCCTGGTGAATTAGCCACGGTCCGGAATTGTCCTGCCCTGCTAGTTGTCTTGTTTTTCTAATTTTGACATAATTCCAACCTGTTAATTACTGAAAGCATAAACTGTTTTCTATGTAACTATTTTGCAACAACAATCATTACAACTTTCCCTGTGTTTCTCTTACAGTAATTTCTTTCATTTTATTACATGTATTTCCATTTTGATTAATAACTAATTTATGGGAAAATTACATATTTAACACCTAAAACTATTTCATTAAGTGTTTGCAACTAAGAATGCTTCATCAGTGGGTTAGAGTTACTCCATATGCTATGGCGTCCTGTCAAAAATATTTCTTCACTGAAGATGAAATTCTAGCCACTAGAAATTTTCAACAAGATACCAAATCTCTTTACTTCAATTGATATCTTGAGCTAGCTTGCCTTATGGTATGGTACTAGTTACATTTGCAAGTTACACTTTGTTTGAAGGATTTCAACTATTGAGAGGTTGCTATCTAGATGTCCTTTGACTTGTGTTTCTTTTACTGGTATGGTTGTTACTGCCTTCAGTCAAACGTATGTAATGCAAATTGAGATAGGGAAGGAAGGAAATATTGTGTATAATAAAACCAAAAATATGTTTATTAATGGGGTTCTCAAGAGCCACTCAAGCAAGACAGTGACAGGGTCTTTTTCCATTTGCTCAAGGCTGAGTTTGTAGCCTGAGGTTTTTCAGCTTTGCTCTCCTTCCACACAAACCTAGAATATATTGAGATATGAAATAATATGTTATCCTTTTTTTGTATTATGAGGGAAATGATGTTGATATATCAAACTAGAATTCAAAAGAATGGCTTAGATAGTTTAAAACAGTTTTCATTGCTGTTTTTTTCTGTTTTCTCATGCTGTAATGAATTTGCATACAGATTAGTTTTAGGCCTGTTAAAGGCCTTACAATTAAAATAACCCACAATGTCTTTTGATTTACTTGGTATTTTGATCTGGCCGTTTCTGTACATGTTAATTTATTTAAGAAACTAAGGAATAAAAACTATTTTGAGAAACCAGAAAATTACTAGGCCAGGACATCCTCAAGACACATATTTTTTTCACTTATTATATTTAAAATTAAAAATATTTTATAATACAGAATCCCATTAGTTAGTGTGGGACAGAAAGAACTATTCTCAGCATAGAAGGTGAGAAGTAATTATTTGCTTTTGTGTGCATCAAGTATAGATACTATAAGTACTAGGGAAAAAAATGAAGTTATCATAAGATTTTAAGTGAGCATAAACTATTGCATAATGAATAAAATAAAGAACATTTGTTAATGCAATGCTTTTTCTTCCATTTGTGTTTTTCAGTGAAAAATAATGGCTTAAGAGTTATATTTCAGTTTATCTGGGGGAAGAGTCATTTATGGCCTTCTAAGCAAGGGTTGACAAGAAATTTTTGTCAATATGTATTTATAGTATTGTTATAAATTAATCATTCATGTTGGTATTATTATTAAGTTTCTGTCAACTAAGGAAGACTGATAATCATTTTGCCTAAAGGTAAACATCCTTGCAGTATATCTATTTGATATCAAGGTGTCAATTGAGTCTTAAATTAAATATTTGGACTTTGACAATTCATGGATTTTTAAGGATCTATAGTATTTTGTGAAGATTTAGATTCATTTTTTTCACCCTTCCTCCAAAGAAAATATGTATCTGTGCAGACACATCACAATAATCTGGTCACAAAACTTGAAAAGTGTTGTCTTCCCATACATCAGATTTTTTTGTCTCTGTGATATCACTGAAAATTTCAGTCAAAACAGATTACTAAAAACTACTTTCAGACACTGAAAGGTGTACTAAACCTCAGAGTGA
Source organism: Cettia cetti (assembly GCA_013401135.1). Classification (NCBI taxonomy): domain Eukaryota; kingdom Metazoa; phylum Chordata; class Aves; order Passeriformes; family Sylviidae; genus Cettia; species Cettia cetti. The sequence continues at coordinate 5,205 of VZUI01058357.1, forward strand.
TTTCTCTGAGTTTTCTTGGTTATAGTATTGAATAACTGTGAGGGCTACGCACAGTAGAATAACAGGTAATATATCTATGCTGAACTCTTTCAAAAAAATACTGTGAAATCACACAATGTTCTAATTGAACTTACAGCACTGCAAGTACAAAAACTGTGAGTATATCTGAATTTTACTCCAAATGTGACTCAAAACTAGGAATTGTTTTGACATAGAGGTATTGGATTTTAGAGCAACAATGGCAGTTAGTTATAATAACATGCTTTCCATGTTTGACATTGCTTTTTGCTGTATAGTGTTTCTAGGGTTCCTGTAGCCGAATCCAGGAAAAATTCTAGAGTCATGAAACAGAGGAAAAACTTTCTTACTTTAAACTCACAGGACTAATCATTTTTTCTTTAACTCATTCACGAATTTAATTCTAGAGAGGATTTGCAAAGCAGAGTGTGGGACCTCTGTCCAATGTCTCCTGTGTTCAGATCCTCTCACATCACTGAATTGATGAGGCTGAGATATTGCAACATGGGCTATGGTCTCTGATCTGATGAAACCTGTCAACAGCATTGTAGATTAAGGTTTTCCTGAGCGCCGTTTCTTACTGCTGACCTTTATTTCTTCATAGTTGTATTATACTGAAAATATCAAAATGTTTTCACAGAAATGAAGCCTGAATCCTTACACAGATGGAGATCCTAACAATTAGTGTTGGACCACTGGTTTATCCACAGTAGACTTGGCAGTTTGAAATGTGGAGCTTTCCTTAGTTGCTAGGGCAGCACGTTTGTATGTCATTTCCAACACACCACTTTCAGTTTTACAGTAAAAGCCTGGAAATCACAGCACATTGTTGTTATTGTTTGGAAGTCAGCCCCTATCCTGCAGGAGACACACACCCAAGAATGACTCTGTGAAGCCTCTATAGGAGAAGGTGAATGATGCTAAATTATTTTCTCTTCAGAATTTTATTTACCAGTCTTACATGCTGCTCTGAAGAGAGAGACTATGCACTGAGTTACAACAAAGTCAAATTAGCAGGTAGTCAGTAACATCCCAAATACCAAAGTCAGCATTACACACACTGCTGCTGACCTCTTGTCTAAATAATTATGACCACTGGAGGCTAAGCCTAACCTCTTCATGTGGCATGCAAAAGAAAGAGGCATTTGTCATTCTGGTGTTTCAAAGAGTGTTTCTGAAAAGCTATCCTGCTTCAGTCTCTCCTTTTCACTACAGAAAAGCAGTGCTAGGCAGAGTTAAATGGATTAATTACCTTTTCAGTGTAAGAGAAAAAAGAAATGAGACTTGTCTTTATCTCCTCTGATTTCAGAGGCTGACTAGGGGCTTTTCAGATGCGCATATCCCTTTAATGACTTAATCATCTAATTAGGTGACTTGCAAAGGCTATTGGCGAATGAGCAGAGGGTTATTTTCTAATTCCCATGTATCTGTTGATAGAGCAAAGGATTCTGGTATAGTCTCTGTCTTTTTCCCCCATTCAGAGTTCTGGAGATAAAGAGTTAAGATTAAAGATGAACAAGCTCTTTGAATAGGAAATGCAAACAGGCTAAGAATGTGTTATTTTTATTTTAAATCTCTGCAGCTTTTTAGCAACAAAGTTGACTTAGAGGATAGGTTTAAACCACTTAAAACAATCCCTCAATTTTGAAGCTGCCTTTTCAATGCACCCATTTGATACATGTCAAACTGGCTCTAATTCTTCAGCTGCGTTGATCTCACGCATTTCACTGTGTTAAGTGGACAATTAGCAAATGTTCTTTACATGTGATTGCTGAATCAAAGTACAGGCAGAGTTCTGTGGCAATGGGAAAGCAGTGCTGTCTAAGACAAGTAGCCAGCAAATATAGTTTGGATTTCTATATAGCTCAAGCTCCAAGCTGATGGACAATTAACAGTGACCTTTGTTAATTTGGGATGTGTGGGCTTCATTACTGTGGAGTACAGTATCTGTGTTTACTTGTGGCATTTCAAACATATCAATTTCACCTTTACTGTTACTGCCAGGAAAACACCGTGCCCTTTGCTCTTGTTTCACTGCTGTTGTATAAAGTCATACTTTCCAATGAAAATAACACTTAAGGGGCCACAGAAAGTTGTCTAAATCATGGCTTGGCAATATGGATGTTAAAATAATTCAGGTGTGTTTAATGTCATTGTGGGAGATTTTTACAGTAAAGACAACTATATTTGTATTTTTGAGGCTCACATAATGCTGCCAGGTATGTGACAACCTCAACACTGGATTCTTAAGCACAACTTTTGGATATTAATGGTATTTCGGGACAATGCAAACCTCTGTCACAAAAATCAATTTAAATTAATCAGAGTAAATACAGTTAAGGAATGAATTTAGCCTTGATAGGATGATTAGAAGGTTGCTTGGGACTGTTTGAGCTGAAGGAATTGTAAAAATCAAGGAGATAACAGTAACTGATTATGAGTTGATACAGAGAACCCATCCACAGAATATGTATATTTGCATTTTAGTTGCATCTAATTGAACAGGCTTGTAGAGAGAGCAGCTATGGCAAGTTTTAATGAGTTCTCACATCAAGGAACTCTCCAGCTCACCTAGCACCCCTTATCTCTATTCTAGGAGAAGGTCTTTGGTCTTTGCTCTGGCACACTGTGCAGGAGCTATCCATCTTCATCCTTTCCCTTAGATTGTTAATGTTGTTTGATCACTTTTTCTGGACAGTCATTATTCCTTTTTGCAGGCTTTACCCACTGTATTCAACAGACTTCCTCTTCTTTAAGACATGAAGTGCCAAATCCTGAACTGAAACTCTAGAAATTACGTGTTATTGAGCCTTTACAGACACCACTGAATGTTAACTTGCACTGGGATAGTCAGTTGCCCACCAACACTGTTAAACACATTAGTTGGACTTACAACTTGTACATTATATTCACCCAGCTTCCTTATCTGTGTCCTAATTTTAGACAGAGCATGGCTATAGTGCAGTTTTCTAACATTTACACCTACAGTCTTACTTGGCCTCTGCTGCCAAAAGTGGCTGTGCAGTCATCCAACTCCATTAATCTATCACTCTGCTTTGGTTTGTGTATAGTTTTGGTGGATGCATGTAAAAACTATGGCATTGTGGGAAGCCAGGAGTGAAGGCCCAACTTGAAGTGTAGCAGTTTCTGTCTTGTCTGTTCAACCCTATGGGTTTTACCTGTTGGGATTTCTTTCCCTGACTGACAAGCTACCAGAAAATAAATTTCTTCTTTTCCTTTTATTTTTTTTTTTCCAGCAAAACATCTGGTTTTGGCAAATGTACTTTATGTGTTGAGCCAACTTTGTCATGAATCCTGTAAAATTTCTTTTAATGTGCTTTTTTTTTTTCTGCTTTCTGTTTTTCTAGAGAATTGTTGTTTTGTAAATTTGATATTTTATTGTTGTGACAAAAGCATCCGCTGGTTTGGAAACATCAAAATATATTGTTTTATTCCAATTCAGAATGAACACATTAAAAAACATATCAAAAGACATGCATGAAAGAGAAACTCCTACTTTTGACTAAATTTAGTATAACTAATTAGAATGTATACCAGTCAAATCTATTTTTCTTTTGTTAGGTAATGTAGGTCTACAACAGAACAAATAATTTAAAAACATTAAAAAAAGCTTAGTTGATCTGTGCAGGCACATCTGTTGTTTCTCTTTCATTATTGACATCAGTGGCTTAATACACCATTAAAACAAACTCTATTTTAAAATATATATAAGATCTGACTCCTGCAGTACACTGACTTATGTCCTATGAATTCCAGCTCAGGCCTCACCAGCCATATGGACTCTTGCTGCGTCGTTCATTAATATTGAATCCAAGAGTTCTCAGTGAAAGCTCGGAGATTTCTGCCTCTCTTGGTACAGGAACACAGTGTATCTGTGTAGATACTGTCAGTCCTAGACGCTTTTTTGGAATAAATACAGCATTTATGCCTTCATGTCATTAGCAGTAAGTTAGTTCTCTGATAAACTCATCTACAGAATCATCTGGGAAGCAATGCTGGTCCAGTAATTTTTATTTCAGGTATAACATAATCAGATACCATCTACTCTTCCTTAAATCCTATCCTGATGATGCTCCCTGCTGAAGTCTATTTGCTGCAAATGTTCCTCTTGTTGATCATGATTGCATTCTAGCCCTGCTTCTTGGTGTAGGGTGACTCTGTGGTCTACTGTCCACATATGTTATGAAGGAACTACTCTCTGCAATTCACTCACAGAGATTGATATTGATAGGAAAAATATTTTAACATGGGTACATATAATAGTGACCCCTGTCTCTAGAATTTAACGGAAACAGGTTTTGCCTGCATTTTTCCCATCGGTAGATTAGTTTGAAACTATTACTAAGGAAAACTTTGCATATTTTTTAGCACCTGGAAGAAATAACTTCTAAGATCTTGAATACCTGTTTAGAAGCACAGGCACTGAACATCAATTTTGAAAGGCATGCAAGTGAACATGTGCTGGGAAGAAATCTGTACCCAAGTAATTCTCAGGCATGCATCTTGCCTGATTGAGAAGTGATTGGGAAAAGTTTTTTTGTATATTTTGTTCGCGGCCTGAGCATGGCTGTAATGCCAAGATTGGTAGGACAGAGGTTCATCCAATGCTCTTAAATACTCTGATTCACAAAGTTCTTAAGCCGCAAATCAGTGCAAGGGGAGAGGGTATTCTAGGGAAGTACTACTTTTTTGATGTGTATACTGTATTCTGGAGAGGTATTACTCTATGTATTCATGCTTCTCCATACCCATCCTCCATACACTACTACTAGAGACACAGTACTGACTGCAATGCATCACTGGTCTGATTAAACATAGAAATTCTTGAGCTTTTTCTGTTTGTTTGGTTGAGTGGTTGATTGGTTGGGTTTTTTAAACATAAACTGTAATGGAACATCTGCACAAGATCTGTAACACAATCTATGTGCCTGTGGGAAAAGTACCTAATTTAATAAATTGACATTATTGTACAATCTCAAGGCCAAGTGTTATAAGCTCATCACCTACTTCTTGGTGACTGTAAATTTACAACCAGATATGTCTGAAGTTATGTGAAGTGGTAGAGGCATTCATTTAACTAATTATTGATGAGCAGAATAAAACATCAGCTCACTAATTCCATGTAGGAATCCATTGCTCTCCAAAGGAATCTCTGAGTGTCAGAAGATGAAAGTGTGAAGAAGGGTTAAGAGTGCCTAAATAAAGATTTTCTTTTTGTGGGGTGCTGGAAGTGACACAAGAGAAGCCTGGTCCCCTTTGTTCCCTATTGAGGATCCTCCGAGCAGGAGTACTCAGACTTGTTTGGACGATCTAATATCCGACGTGAAACAAGGAGCGCATGTATTGTGCCTGTCGCCAGCGGCTCTATTAGAAACAATTGGTCCCTTTCCAAGGCTACACGGGGCGTGATGTAATTCCATTTTCTTCCTGACTGCAGGAAAGGAAAATCAAGTAATTAAATGTGAGAAATCACCAGCCGGGGGGCCCTTTCTGCTTGGGTGGATTTCTCAACACTGTTGCCTGTCCGCAAAAGCCAGAAACCAACCTGAGGAAAGTAGGCATGGCTCTGGACAAAAGCCCGACACTGCCCATGAATGCACTGCGTACCAAACACAGTTTGTTGTCAGGAACTGACAAGCCAGCCATGTCCAGCTCAAGTGGCCTTACTTCCCATCGGCTTGAAAAGGCCTGCCAGTGAGGAGACTTTGGTCACAGTGTTATGCTTTGTGCTCCTGGCCCCATTGTCCCAGGACCCCAGGTCCCGGGCAGAAGGCGTTACCACCCCACTAGAAGGTGACCAAGGGTGGTGGAATGGGGGGATAGAAATGGGATGAGGGATTGAGGGGGGGCTCCTGAGGAAAACATGCCCTGCAGCCAGGAGCAGCCTTGGTCACAATGACCTTGCCTCCGTTTTGAATTTGCAGACCTTTTACAGCTTGAAAACCTCTCCCTTCTGCAGGCTGCAGAGCATCTTGGTTATGGAATGCATAAAATCTTAGTGCCAAGAAGCATTTATTAGGATTTTGTGAAATCCTGTAGCAGAATTCAAATGTTATGTATGTGAGTAATAAAGAGCCTTATCATATATAGCCTTAACTTTCAGAAAGCCTGCTCTGCCTGGGAGTGAATGAAACTCTGCAAACAGGCAATAAAGCTGTGGAGAATTTGAGCCACAAGTTTAGTGGGAGAACTGAAGTCATTTTAGCTCACTTTGATTACTCTTTTTAATAGGTAGCTTACAAGGAGTCCATCACCTGTTTTTTATAAGTAACTATGTTTGACATTTCAATTTCATTCTTACAGCTTTTAATACATTTTTTATCTTGTACTCTTCTACAGATAATTTACTTCCCAGTGTTTCTTTGTAATAGCAACTGGAATGGAAAAAAATGTTCTCATTTATGTGTAAATTTTGTTAACAAACTCATCTGCATAAATCACATTTCTTCCCAAGGATTTTATTGTGTAGTAGCTGTTTTTTCACTTAAGTTAGAACTTTAAAACAGCTTTCAAAATCAGCTTGAAAGTAAATTACAATGAAAATAAGATCAACACAACAAAACATTTTGATTTTGGCTTTAAAATAGAGGAAAAGGAATCAAGACAATAAAGGGTATTAAGGCCAAGGAAATTGTTAATACTTATGTGTTGTTCATAAAATGTATAAAAGGTTATAAAACAGGTTGCTCCATCCTGGTGTGTTTTTTAGTAATTGAAATGTGTGATCTTTTGTTTCTTGTTTAAGTATACTTGAAGAACATAATGTGGAAAAAAATAAATCCTTATATACGTTCCTTCCTTGAGACTTTTGATACAAGATCAGCACAGAACAAGTTTCTTTGCCAGGTTGGTAAAGTTACAAAAACTGTTTCTCAAATTAGGACCTGAGTTTTGTTCCATCTCTTTTAAAAAATCCTGTGCATATGAATCACACTGTGTGTACCTTGAAGAGTAAAGTTGATTCAGTGGTATTGGGCTGGTCATGGGTACAAGCAGCCAGTACAGGGCACAGCAACTTTCTGATATTGCTGTTACTTTGTGCAGCCACTCACTGTTTCTGACTGTAGACAAAGGCCATAGAAATCTAAAATCACTTTGGTAAGGTGTTTGATCTTAATATTCTGTGTTACAGCAGTCTGGGACAGAAATGAGTACACAGAACGCACGTGACACCATGACTGGTGTTCATTGCTTCAGGTTTCAGTTAATCCTCTTCAGAGTGCTCTGGGTACTCAACAAAGAAGTTAATTTAAGATCATTTCCCCAGATCTCTTAGAATTATCAGTAAATTAGCCTCTGTGCTGATTTCAAAGAGGGGAGCATCATTTGTCCAGTGCCTACTCAATGGTACAGTGAAGAGAGATAATTAGAGAAAGTCACAGTTTCAGGTAGCTCTTCTCCTATTCAGTAAATAAATAATGCATCCCTGAGTGGCAAAGCCAATCCTCCCTGGGAAACACAGCAGAATATACCTTTTTATGTGTGACTTTACCATGTCAAATATAAAACACTAATGTATAATACTGTGGTAAAAGCAGGATTTTCATGTTATTTTTATGTATGCATAATGCTGTTTAGCTCTTTTAAATGTCTTAGTTTAGTAGCCAGTCTTCCTAGTCTAGAAATGCACGCAAATTCATAATTGGCTTGTAAATGCTTTATTAGAAGCTCTACATTCATTTCCTCCATAGCCTTCAAAGGTCTAGCATAATGACTATCTGGAATGAATTCTCCTCCTTGTTTTAGTAGCAGCTGCATCTGTGCATGGTTAAACTTAGCTATTAAAGGTTACATAATGGAATTACCTTTTCAATAACATAAAAATATAAGAATTTTAGCCAGTTCTGATTCAATGTCTCCTTCAGAAAGCAGTTGTCCAAAATACCTGATCTGTAACAAATCAAGTCTGTGTTTTTAAGAAACAACAGTTTTACCTTGGCAAATCAGTGACTTGAAGAAAGTTGTGCAAAGCAAAGATCACAATACTGGCCAGCCTGGGAAAAAATTCCACAATGTCAGTCCTGTCTTTAGAACTAATCATCATCAGAGGGTCACTGGGTTGAAGGTGAACATCTTTTGGTTGCTGTAGGAAGTGTACAGTGGCTTTGCTGTTAATCTAGGCTTGGACAAGTCAAAGTTTGGTCTTTGGAATCCAGGCAACAATGTTCTCTGAGTTAGTGCTTGTGTGTCTTACCTGGATTCTGAAGTACAGTAGGAAATACTTTGTCATGGCTGTCTTTTTAAATGGCTTTCACTGCTTGTGGCTATGCCTCTATGAGCACCCAGTGATTATTAGTTTGTCTTTGCCATTTGCTGGAGCAGAGGTGGAAGGCAGGAGCAGGAGTCAAATCTCCCCCGAAGCTGTCAATGACAGTGGATGACATGTTCCAATGTAAAAGCTAAGACTACAGTGGCAGATGTAAAACTCAGGGATTTCTTACTTTCATTCTGTACTTTATTAAATGTGGTGTGATATTATAATGATTTTTTTGTTATTATATATGTGACATGAAAATTGTGTTACAAGTGGACCATTGAATATAGTTTTTAAACACTGTAGCATTTTTTAAACTTTTAAAAATCAAAATGCCATCTAAATGAAAATCTGAATATATTTTCTAAATTCTGAATTTTTTTCTGTTTTTTTTTCAAGCAAATGTTATGTATGATACAAGAAAATTTAATTATGCTTATTTATAACAAATATGTGTTTTATACTGGCTGAGTGCCTGGGATGGTGAGAAACCTGAGAAAATATTTAAACAAATGTACAACAGTCTGAAAATCTGACAGTGATGAATTGTAAGTAATACGAAACTTTGACGACTATCACATGATTTTATTCATTATTGCCATTGGTATTCCAAACGTCTAAGTGATTTTAATGAACTTGCTCATGGTTATATTTTTGTATTTTTGCTTTTAAGTGCGACAAGTTCTCTGCAGCATTTTCTTCTTTTCTCTACAGTCAGGTACTGTGCAAAAGTGCATAGGCCATTTCCATGTCCAAAATATGCTGGGGTGAGAGAAATACTGTGTAGAAATTTTGCATTAAATCAACTGCAATCCTTTACATCCAATTGCTCAAGATTCTAAAGGGACAAATAACAGTGATGAAGCAAAAGACTGCTGAGACAGATTCTAGTTCCTAAAATCTGTATTAAATTCTATTAGTAGCCAAATTTCCAGAAGTGATGAGCTGTGGCTACTTTCTTTTAAATTCAGTCCTTTTGGGAAAAAAAAATAAAAAAATGAGTTATCTATATTTTTATTTTGAATTTTTATTTTAGATTCCACATATTTAAACAAATATTTCTGCAATTACATTCTAAATCTCGTGTTAGAGCATTTGGCTCTGAAGATGTGCTTTTTCCAATAACTGTAAGAAAAATGTCCTAGAAAGAAGACCCTATACTACCTTTTTCCCTTTTTTTTCTGCCTGCATATGTATTGATGGAAACAGCTGCTGTTTTTCCCAGCTGAAAAGATAATGGAGAAACCTATTTTTGCTGACCACAGAAAAATAAGGAGATGATATTATTTAATCAGTTTTATTTTACAGATGCTGTTCTCTTAAAAAGTTGAGACGGAATTCATCTTTAGGGTAAAGTGAAACCTTTGTTAGCTCTCTTGTAACCATGCTTCAAAATTAGCTTCTCTGATGTTTATCTGTTATGTTATACACAGCAATAAGCAAAATTGATTTAAGCACTGCTCAGCTTTGCTTCATTTATAAGACCTGGTGTGTCTTCTCTGAACAGCAAGAGTATCCAGTACTGCACTGAGGTTCAATGTCATGAGTGGTGATGAGCCTTTGGGAGAGTGTGAAAGAACAAACTAGAAAACCAGCTATGGGGAAATGGACTTCTACATATTTTTACTTGGTTGAAGAGCATATGTACAATAAAAAGAGAGGAAAGAATATCCCCTTCCTATATGTTTATCATTGTTGCCTGGGTCAACTTAAAATTTCCTTTTGTTCCTCAGTATGTGATCCAACTTCTAAAAGACCTCTAGTTTTTGATTTGAAATTGTCTGAGTTAAGGTACAGTAGAAAAATGAAAGGCAGATGTCTCACACCTTAAGCCAATCTCTAGAGTATTTCAGAGCTGTGCAGCCTATCCAAAGTTCTGACCTTCCTTGGCAAAGCTTCTTAATTTCCCACACCTGCAGCTTTACTGTTTTTTTGGTGGTTTTTTTCTTCTTTTTTTTTGTGTCTCACAATAAGCATAGCCAAAACAAGCAATGCAGTGAGCATGACTAGAGCACCCAGCAGGCAATTTGGGGACTCATTCATCACTGATCAATAGAACTGCTCAGACAGTGGATGAGATAGCAAACAATTTGATTTATTATGTTCAAAGTTATAATACACAATTTTAAAAGAAATTAAAACCTCAAAACTAAAAACCTTTATCTTGTTTGTTTACCATTTATAGAAGTAATAAATACACACTGCCATTTCTTTAAAAATATCACCCAGCTGCATCTGCAAAATGTCATTTATTTGCTTGAGAGGCATAAAAATGATGGATTTTCAAAATGATTTTTAAAATTTTAATATTTTTTAGTATAAAGATTCTAATGCATTCAATTAGTAAAATGAATTTATGTTAAGAAAACACAAGAACAGATTGTCTTGGTTTAGAGAGACAGGTATCTGCTAGGGAAAACTGGAGTTTTCCTTGGAATGGAGAATGTACACTCCCCTCCCTCCGAATTATTATAATTTTGCAGTTAAGGGCTTTCAGGAAAAACGTTGGGAATAGGGATAGCAGTTCTTTTACTAGGAATATTAAAAAGAATACAAATGTAGCAGTACAGAAAGACAAGCAAACAAAACAAACAAAAAGAAACCTAGAAAACCCCTGACAGAGTCAGGGATGTGACCTGACACCCTGTTGGTCAGGGTTAGAAACAGTCCAGATGAATCCTTCTGGAGTAACAGATGCAGCTCTGTGGAGTAGAGATGATCCCGTAGAAAAGTCCAGTGATGGCGAGATGGGTCCAGTCTTCCTCTGAGGAATCCAGTGTAGGACTGACTCTCTGGGGGCTTCAGGCTCCCTTTTATCCAGGT
>VZUI01058358.1:0-16317 GCA_013401135.1 Cettia cetti
GGGACACGTGGGGGAGGCACTGGGGGGACACGTGGGGGAGGCACTGGGGGGACACCGGGGGAAGGCACTGGGGGGACGCCGGGGGTCACCGGCGGGAGGCACCGGGGGGACACCGGGGGAAGGCACCGGAGCGGCACCCGCGGGACACCGGAGTTCACCGGGGGGGCACCGGAACGGCACCGGAGCGGTACCGGAACGGCACCGGGGTGGGGACGCCGTCCCGGTAACTGCGGGGAAGGGGCCGCCCTTGCTCTCTGGCCGCCTTGCCAGCCGGGGGTGGAGCAGGCCGGGCTCTCCGAGCCGCTGGGGTGCGGGGAGGTCAGGGAACCGGAGCAGAGTCCTTAGGCCGTGTGTGCCCCGCAAAGCCCGTGCACTCTTCAGATGTTGGCCTCAAGGGGGAAATGTCTGCTCGGAGCCTAAGGGGCAGTCCCACAGAGCGCATTTCGTGTCACGCAGTGGTGCCACCCATCAGGCGCCGGTACGAAACATCTCCCTCCGAGGATGTTCATTCACAGACTGCCCGGGTTTTCACTTGGATGCTGCCAGTTCGTTTGGAATGATGCATGGAATGACTCGGTGATCCTCCCGAGGACCACCTGAGCAGCAATTTCTCTTGGGAAAAAAAAAAGCCTTATCCCTACACAGTGCCTTGTACAAGCCTCTGAAATACATAATGTAGTCCAAGCACGGTGGTTTGGTTGTACTTTTAACTGGCTCTCCATAGAAAAGTGTATTTCTTGTCTCTTTGCTCTGATAATTAAGCCTGTGCTGGTGGCTCTGAGTTTACATCTCTGCTCAAAGCACACTCGGCATCTTTGTTTGTTGAGGGCTTATTTCAGTTAGACACATTTGGGGTTGAAGCAAGTCCACCACTCAGAAGTCCTTCGCAGTCCAGACAGTCCCCCCAAAATTGGAGACCAGGTCCCCATCCCAGGTCTTTGTAGTCACCAAGCCCAGCCAGCATTTCATTGCCCACCAGTTTTCTCCACAGCTTACTGATACGGGCACGGCCAGGTGATGTGCTCGGCTCCCTTCCCAGGCACCTCATCAAAGGGCAGCCCCTGACATTTTCCAAACACCATCTGCTAGTGTTTATTTTGGCCTTTCTACAGGTGTTTCCAAATTATTTTGTGGAAGAACATGGAAAACATGATTTAGGGCAACCCATTGAAGGAACTGTGAGACTGAAGGTGAAAACTCCCCAGGTGACATCTAGTCTTTGTGCAGCCCCAGTGCTCCATCCTCCTTGCTCTGACCCTCAGTACGAATGTGCAGTGCTGAGTCCCTCAGGAGAGGCAAAGCCCATCCACAGTCCTCAAAACAAGGGCTTAGGAGTTTATACAGAATGCAACCTCTGCTCTGGAAAACCTGTGGCTTTGGAGACAAGTGGGATTTGGGGAGGCTGAAAATGCAACAAGAGAAGCAGATTTTCTTCAGATGTGTGGATACTATTGTAGGCTTCATGAGGCATAAGTAAATGAAAAATGAAGTTATTTTAGTAAACAAAAATGCACGTGTAAGCATTGAAAGGTGAAGTCAGAAGTTTGGAGTCAGTTTGCATTTTAACAGACACAGAAATAACAATGAACTGAGGAAACATGCTTGTTTATAAGGCTGCCTAAGCAAAGCCATACAAGTCAGACAGAGAGCCATCAAACTCAGTTATGCTGAATAATATCCTATTATTCCCTGGACAAATAAGTCAGTCCTCACTGGAGCTATCAAGGCATACCATTCCATAAATTATATATAATTCTGAACTTGATTTTTAAACATATGCTTTTTGTGGGGGTAGGAAATCCATTACATTATTTTTGGTAATGTCCTGTGTTTCTGTAGTTCTGATAAAGCTCAGTCTGTGAAATGTTTCTTCAGCTACCTCAAGGCAAGTGCTGACATTACTGGGAAGCAAGTAGTGCTAAAGAAAGAATGTACATAAGTGAAAGCCTGGGCTGAGACTACATGTGATGAAATGGAAGATGCCCAGACAAACAATAAAGTGTTTCTGCTGACTTACTGTGGAACTTTGTCCTTTTGCTGAAGAACTACTGTGGGATTTCAGGCACAGTTGAGTCTTGATGAATTGTGAGGCAAAATTTGATTTTGATTAATTATTTGGTAAGTTCTGAAAATTGCATACACACGGGGGAAGTCTCCCTATAACATGCATTTCTCTGGTTTCCATTCCTTGTCACACTGCTGTTTGGGATATTGAACACCTCCAGTTGTGGAATCCCTGCCCCAGGAAAAGGACGATGTCAACTAAGCACAGGCAGTGCTGAGATTTATAGAGAAGTAAAGACAACTTCTGATATTAAGCAAAGAAAGCTGAGCTGGATAAAAAGCTTGCTTGAGTAAAATGAAGCTTTTATTTTTCTTTTTTTCTTCTTCCTCTTTTTCTTTCTCAAGCTTAACAAAAAAAGAAAAAAATAGAAAATCCCCACTGATTGCATCCAGCTGTTAAAATTTTATGATACTGAGATTCCCAGTTGTCATGACCACTTCATGTAGTTTAATATGCAGTCGTATTCTTTTCAGTTTCATTTTCTTCCCTAACTTTAGTTAATAAAACACCTTTCAGACAGCCTGTTCTTAGCAGTTATAGAGTGCCTGGTCTTTTATAAAGAGAGGAACTGTGTGCGGCTATACCTTGGCACATGAGAAAGTTAAACTGCAACCATAATTCCCATTACTGTCTGTGAGAGCAAACACTGATGAAAAGGCGCTGCAGGCTGAACGGCAGCAGTTTATCCTGATCACCCTAGACCAGCCCTGCAATAAAAAGGTCAGCTCTCTGCCCCAGCCAACTCCTCTTGCCTGTGGACGGCTTTGGGCCCACGCCCACAGTGAGCAAATCTCTCCAAACTTCAGAGGCAAACCAGCACCTCCCAAACTATTGTACTTTTATTCTGTTTGATCCACAGTGAGCATGAGGTTTGCTATCTACCCTATTCGCACAGTTTCAGGTTGGCTTTTATAAAGGACTTTTTTGCTGCTTGATTGGCACAAATAAAATATCCAGGATAAAGGTCATGCCCATAATTTTACTCGTAAATGCACTAATATTCTTATTCTGCCATCACTCCCTGTTCCCTCCTGACTCACTAATGTCTGCTGACACCAACAGCCATGCATGTTTAGGAAGTATGGAAGTGATTCCCCATGCCAGGGCAGCACTGGCATCAGTAGGGAAGAAGAATACTCCAACAAACACTTCTGCTTTAGAGCCCTTTGTTTGGTACAACACACTGGCATTGCTCTGGCTTGCTGCCACTGCTCCTGTATATAGAAAAAACACCACCATATATTAAGAAAGAGTAAATGTACACATCAGCAGCTCAAGGATCAGACCAGCTGATTTAATTAATCTCAGAACAAGCATTTTAAATAAGGGAATTCACAATTATTATTAAGCTGCAAAGGAAACAAAATATGCTACAGGCAAGAGGGTTTTGCTGTGCTCTAGCTAGCAAATGCTTCTTTTTTGAGCCTTGGCATTCTTTTGTGTAAGTCTTTTGCCTTTGTGGTGTTGAAAATGGTTTGAGGAATCTATTTAATGATGCAGTTTTATGTAACAGGTAACCACATTACTGCATTAAATACAAAGCAGTCAGAGGAATTGAAAATGAACGTATTGATTTCCTAAGAAGTAGCACTGATAAACACTTGGGTCAACCAATACATTTTGTGGGCAATAGAAATATTATCTTCTGTATGCTTAGCTTGAGGAAGCTTTACCCTTCCCATGCCAGTAGTTATGATCGTAGTTTATTAGGAAGCCTCTAATGCTAACACCTTACTGCTTGTTTAATCATCTTCTACTGAACAAAGTAGCTGAGATAATTTGGGACCTATAAAGGATGACACTATGGCTGGCTGGGAGAGGAGCATGGAGGCTCCTGGTGGCTGCTGGCAGGCATGGGACTGCGTTGTAGCACTGCCCCTTGGAGAAATACTTCAACTGTTTCTTCAGGGCAAGTCATCAGCTTCTATTTGCTGTGCCTGCCTCTCTTGCAACAGTGGTAGGAAAAGTGGCTTTCCAAAATTACAGATATTTTAAAATGTAAAAGAAGAAATATAAAGAGAAAGTAACACTTGCAGCATGTAGGGATGTTTTCTGAGATGGAATAGAATTCACATCAAGTCCCTTTATTTATTAAAGAAGATCCAGCTGACAGCTAACCTTTTGACATAAAACCACTATCAGCTTGCCTTTTCCTGTCCTTCCTTGAGTCCCTTCTCCTCCCCTCTATGCCTTTCACTCCCTCCTCACTAAACTAAACAAAAAGGAAGGGGAAAAGAGGGGAATTACCATGACAGCTGTCAACATCACAGAGTTCAGCCTGTGCCTCTCCTTCCCCTGCCACCCTCCTCAGGCACAACTTCTCTGGACAAAGGAATACCCCAGCCTGAGGACTGCTGCAGCCCATCTCCTTCCACTATCAAAGCATTGCCAAGGGTCAAAATGAATTTTATACTTTCCAGGAGTTTGTTTTGTTTGCCAGAAGCTATTCCATTGGCACCTCTCTGGTTTGGATCACTGTATGCAGTGATTCTCCTGCATTGCTCCTGAAGGGTTTCTCTAGGGCAAGTGGCTCCAGGTCCTGGTCTGGGAAGGCAGTAAGCAACACCCAGTGGGCTCAGCAGAACTAGTACTGCTGGATTGCTTTGAACTAATGAAAGGAAAAATGAAACTTTCCCTACCAAGAAAATAATTAAATAACAGTGGAATGGTGAGAAGCAGATCCTGCCCTGAAGAGTTTGTAGCTGAAATAAGGAATGAGGCAGAAACAACAGCAACAACAGTAAGGAGAGACACGGTGACACTCCTGAGGTAGTGTGAGTAGGGATGAGATTGGTACCCACATCTTTGAGGGGTCAGATAAGTGCTTATTTTCTCCACAAAACAGGTAACAGAATGGTAACCAAGACATCTTGAAGTCGTCTCAGGGTCTGTGAGAAAACCCAGCTGCCATGCTCCAAGTGACCATGCAGTGCTGAAGTGACAAGAGAGAAGTGAAGGAAAAAGAGATGGATGAGAAAAAATAGAGGGATGGAAATAAATTTCTTTGTGCTGTTAGGCCAGACTGCAGTGATGCAACACTTTGTACAGAATCTTTCATCTTCTTTTGAAAGGAATTTGGTCTATGTCCCCATCCCTCTCCAGTGAATGTGTGGTTGTGATCATTCATAACAGCAAGCATTATTTAATAGCACCAGCCTGAGTGAAACCAAAGATGGAAATCCTGAGGTATTCACCCCAAAAATAACCCAAAAGCCCAGGTAAACCTAGCTTATCAAAACTGTAATTATTCTTACATAGAAGGGAAAAGTGCAAAAAACCCCCTGCAAGTTATTTAGTTGTTTTTCTAAAATGTGAAGTTACTGTGCATATATGAGCTCCCACATTTCCTGAAGCAAAGAACTGCCCTAGACATATGGCCACTTGGTATTAAAGACAAAAAATAATGTAATTCAGCCCACAATTTGAGGGCTGAATCCTAATGGGTCTGAGTTCCTTTTGTGTCCTATAGAATTAGGAATTGTGGATTTCAAAGAAAAAATGCTGAGTATCCTCCAGGGCTGGTTCATAGTCTTCTGACTTGCAGAAAGTCAGACTAAAAAGAAAACAATGAATTAAGGTCCCACAAAATTCCTCAGAACAAAGAAAACTGCATCGAAGCAACAGCTTTCACTTTTACCCCCTCAAGAGCTGAAATAAGCATGCAACGAGGTGGTAAGCAGTTCTCATCCTGCCACCAGCAGCAGGATATACATTCTTTAGAAATGACAGAAATTGTCTGATTTAGCTGAGTAGCTGAACAAATTAGAAATGATGGTGTGAGTGGGGGTTTGGTTTATATAGCTGGAGTTCCAAGACAGAAATACAGATTATGACAGGTTAATGGAGACTGTGACATTCCCTATACATGTAAATAAACACTGAATTTGAGAACCTCTGTTTTCCCCAAGCACTAGTAAATAAAAGTATAACAGAGGCTTCATGTAAAGTAACCATATGCTTATAATTATACAAACATTGTGGATCCCCTGTGTGAAATTTCACATCTTTATTGCGTCTATTTTAATGCTTGCAAAGTTAGCAGTAATTTTTCAAAATCAAATCTGTCCTAAACAGGAAAAACAATTTCCTACATAGTTTTAACTTTCTACATCAGAGCAAATGAAAGCAGAATCAGTGTTGCAGACTTCTTCCCTTTCTCCTAATCTACGTGCTGCAATTTGTTTTCCTGATGTCAGGATGTGTTTTGATGCATCAAGAATGCAGGAGTGGCTTCATTCTTCATGTCCATATATTAAGTTTTTAATTGTGAATGAGAGACAATGTGGTTCTAATCTGAGACAGCGACAAAAATGCAGAGAGCTAGCAGAGAAACAAAGTTGCCACTGGTTTGTGGCAAAATAAAACACTGCAAAAAGCAACAGTGATGCATAGGATTAGCCCCGCTCTTTCTCCCGACTTTTCTTGTGAAAAGACTAACTGCCAAAAGCAGGAGAAAAGGAAGAGAAATGGGAAAGCCTGTCCCCACGCTGTGGGGCTGCACAAACCTCCACTGAGCCGGAACATGGGAGACTCATCTGGAAGAGCTCTGTGGGCTGTGGGGCGCTGGGAGAGGTGCAGATCCCTTGCAGGATGCTTGGAAAGTGAAACAAAACTTTCTTGGAGGACCACAATGCAGTTGGTACTTCAGACTCTCCTAAAGCAACCCTATTTATTTGGGTATGCTCCTTTGTCTCCTGTTAGTTCACACACCATCGTTTTGGCAGTTAAAATTCTTGATCTGCTTAGACTTTTGAGGTTTATGTTGACAGTTTCGAGATGGGACAGGCTGAAATAAACATGTTTAGGAAAAAAGGATGGTTTTCTGTGTTAAGGGAAAAAAGAAAAAAAAAAAAAAAAGGTTAATGTGATGGTCCGGAATTCAGGCAGCAGAGAAGGAATTGGTGCTCCATCTCAGAAGATACTTTCAGACAAGAGCAGGGCAGCCTGGCCAGGAGGGAGGCAAGGAGAGGAGCTGGCCCATTTCCCATAAGGGAAGATCCATCTGGGGAAGGAGAAACAACTCCTGGGCCAAACTATAGCTACTGAAAAATAAATATTCCTGCCAGTGTGAAGCGCTGAAAACCAACATTTTCAGGAGCACTGCAGAAAAAGTAAGAGGTGCTAAAAATGCTAAGCCTAAAAGGATAAGAATTTAATGCCTTAGAACCATGGCCTTTGAAAAAAAAAAAAAATCCCATTTTCAAAGCCAAGGCTTGTGGAGGCTGCTGTTTTGCTGAAAACCAGCACATATGGACTTCACGGACATTTTGGAAAATGTGCTAACCGCTGTGCTGGTAGGAATCCCTGCCCCCTGATTATGTGGTGTAACCACGGCCTTTTTGGAGCCTATTGTGCTAAAGTGGGGAAAAGCCCATAGTTTGAGGGGGTACATTTTCCAGTCATCCTAATAAAGAATTATTTTGGATCACAGAAATAAAAATCTTGCAATAGATTGTTCATATTAAAACAAGCATTAATCTAGATGCAAAAAAAGAAAAAATACTAAGGAGGAAAATCTACAAACTGATCAGCTCTGTACTCATATCCCTTATGCACCACAGTTAGTCTTACAAATGACCAGAAACCAGAGGTGAAATGAGTGATGCATACATCTTGGCTTTACCACTTTGCAGGGATGAATTTTAACCTCTGACATTCTTCCCCAACATGGCTGCTCATATTATGGTTATAGCAAGAGAAATTTCCATTAAACTTCCAGATTAAAGAAATCACATTTGATTTGGATTGCTTCCTGATTTTCAAATTTGCCTCCATTAATTTATACTTTTCCCCAGAATAGCAAATTCACAGAAAGAAAAAAATGTGAAAGATGTGAAAAGTATGTGTGCTAGTGCAAGCAAATTAATGAAACTGGTTTTAAAACTGCATTTTTGCAGTCTCCAAATTGCTTTAGTTCGGAGAAACATATTTGAAATTAAAATAATGTTACAAAATATGTATAATGCAATTATAAACTGAAATCTGGCCAACTTTTATTGTTGAGAAAACCAGAAAGGAAACAAGTTTTTTAAACACTATTCTTCTTTCCTGGTGGCTGCTATTATTTTACTCTTTTTATTGTTGCTGCCATTATTTCACTCTTTGCCATGCACTGAAGCGGGGATCCCAAGTGTCTCACAGCCGCTGATTCATTGTCACGCTGCCCCATGAAGTGCCCACTCCTGCCTGCAGCTCACAGGTCCAGTTCCACACAGTTCTCCCAGGGACAATCAAAACCAACGCTTCTTAAGATGGTTCAATATATTCAAGTCCCTCTCAGTGACCTGGCTGTGTTGTTCCATAAGGTGCCACAATTGTTATAGCCCCACAGTTCTGTACTCTGTCATTTCCTTAAGTGACTGTCTTGGCAATCAGCTGTATTGAACAATGGCATTGTCTTCCAAAACGGCACAGGGACAACGCTGAGCAACCTAAAGCTTTGAGAAGCAGGCTGGAAACAACACTGCCTATTTATGGCTGTAACTGCTACCTGTGTGCACTCTCACCCACTAAGCATCTGCCTTGGCAAGGCCTCAGCCTACACACTGCCTGAAAGGTCGAAAGAGCCAGAGGAAAGGCCCTGTTAGCTGAAGAGGGCTTCAAGTCAGGCCTCCGATAAAGAAGGGACAGTACAAAGCAGCCATCCCAAGTCAATTTTAGAGAATGCATTAAAACATGCAAAAGCAGCAGGTAGAAATTAAATCAGGCTGATGGAAGTTGCTCTCCAGACCTTGCAGCTTTGCATTAGTATGAAACCACCTCCCCCTGGGAGATGAGGAGGCCAAGGGAGGAAAAAGCCGAGAACAAAGAGGGAAGAAAAGAGACAGACCAAGAGACAAAGGCAGGAAGGCAACAGACACTCCAGGAGCACCAGAGGAGACCCTGGAAACCAGTGGAGTGAGAGTGGGAAAGGGCAGCCGTGCAGCAGCAGCATTTGGGACCACAAGGAGGGGATGTGGGAAGTGGGAACAATATCAGAAAAGAAAAACAGGACAATGAAATACAGCAGGAGAGAAAAGAAAGAGCCTGGGGGACTAGGGTTGGGAAGAATTTGACAGAGGAGAAACTGGAGCTGGGCAGCTGATTGGAGATAGCCGGCAGGAGCATGGAATAAGTGAATAGGACACAAAAGGGGCAGAAGGAAACAAAAAAGTGATGATAAGGCTCCGGAAGGAACTAGGTCATGGCAAGAAAACATAGCCAAAATGCTAAGTACAGAGCAGAAAGGATGGGAGTGGCAAAGCAGAGCAGAAGCAACAAAAGTGAGGCATCAGAAAAGAGAAGCCAAATGGACAGGAGGAGGGGGGGACGCTCCCAGTGCAGAGTGCAGCTGATGAAAAGAGAGGTTACTGGTCAGGAGGGTGTCTGTGAAGCCAGAGGATGGACAGGGGGAGTGAAAGTACAATAAATAAAAGGGGGTGAGGAAATGGCACGGAATGAAGTGGGAATTAGTTTTACAGAACACTTGCCTCATTTCTGCACTGTCACTGATACTTTTTTGTAGCCCTTCTCTTCACAGTTCATCAGCCAGCATCTCGCAGCACATCTATCCTGCTAAAAAGAAGCCATGACAATGATGGGCCCCATTCTCTAATCCCAGCTGTATGGTGTGTCCCACATCCACATGGGCACATTCAAATGGCCATCTAGGGACAGCCCCTGGCACAAGCCATAACTTGTAACAGACTGGGTATTGGGTGGGATAGTGCTAGTTGGCAAGGGCCAAAACCACGCTGGGGAGCTCTCTAAGCCATGTGTGGAGGGCTGCAGGACAGTGTGAGCTCCTGCCCTGGAATTATCTTTTTTGTGTAGTAGAGACACAACCTGGTTCACTTGGAACCTGAGCCTGTCACTTGCTTTGAATGTTTCCCTTGTGTTCCTCATAGTCCCTAGTGTCTCTCCATGGGAGATGGGGAACGCAGAGGGACTAAGCACCCTACAGGCAAACTGGGATGTGCCAGGCTAGAAGCCTGCTTCATATACCCTGTTAGGGTCTGCCTCATCTCACTGCTCCTGTGTTGCACTCGGAGTGGTGCCAAAAGCACAGGCATGAGCTGCTCTCTCTTGGTGGAAAATGAGAACAGGAAGAAAAAGACAAGTCCGCAAGTCCAATGGATGACTGCATGAAGAATGGCAGCTGATGGAGGAGCATGGTCAGAGATCTCAGAGTCAATGTGGGATGAATGCCAGATTCCCTTTATTTACTATGGACCAGGCTTTCACAGGTAAACACATATAACTTCTTACTGGAATGAGAGGAAAATCCACCAGTGGTAGAGCTGGGGCAGATAGGAGAGGTAGGAATAAGTGGACAATGGGAAATCAGGACATGAAAGGAGGAGCGCTCAGCATAGGGCAGAGAAAAGCCACATGGGGAAGTGGAAGAGGGTGGTTTGTGGCTGCCTGCTGCAGCAGTGCAATGGTTTAGGCAGGAGAATGAGAATGTGAAGGAGAAGCAAGTGATCAGAACAGGCAGACTAATGCAAGCATGTCACTATATGCTTTGTCCATGGCAGTGAATCCTAGACAGGTGGTTGGATGAAACCATTGGAGAACTGACACCAGTTTTATGGTGAAGATGCACCTCTGAAAAGCCAAATGAAAAGGGGCAGGTGAA
Source organism: Cettia cetti (assembly GCA_013401135.1). NCBI lineage: Eukaryota > Metazoa > Chordata > Aves > Passeriformes > Sylviidae > Cettia > Cettia cetti. Next base: position 10,683 of record VZUI01058358.1, read on the forward strand.
TTTCTGAATCCTTGTACTTCTGCACCACTGCTGTCTTCTGCATGACCAGGACAAGGCAAAAGTGTGCCCTGCTTTGAGGAATCTTTCCTGCCTGCCACAGGCTACCCTGATTATCTTTACAGTGTTGCCAGCCCAGTGCTGCCTTTTGCCAGGCCCCAGCCTGGCACTGTGCTCTGCTTGGGCTGGTCCCCTCTTGGTAGCCGATTTCAGATTTTGAGACAAGAATGGTCTCTGGCCCTTCCTGTGCTTTCCCTTCCTTCTCTAATGGGTGTCAGGGCCTGCCTCAAGGCTGCTAGCTAGATGGGCCCTGGCACATTCCAAGGTGAGACCCTCACTTGCCACCAAATTCTCCTTCTTGTCAGACCCCTGCTTTGTGCCAAGTTTTCGGGCACATAGCCACGGGAATACAGACAGCCTCAAGTAAAATCATTAGCATCGAACGAATCTGCCCACACTCAAACCTGGAGGACCTGTGAGGCACCTGAACGGATGCCAGCCCCGGTGGGTTGACGAGAAGCGGTACCCGAGGGGTGGCAGCGAGACGCGCGGTGTCTCTCTCCGGCCCTCCTGTCCACTTCCCGCGTGGGGTACCCAGCGAGGAGGGAGCGAAAGGACCCCCAAGCGCCCGACCACGGGGTGTCCCGCCCCACCGCGGACCGACCCGCGAGGGCGGGCTGGGTGCCCCCACGGGGCGGTGCGCGGCGGGGCGGTACCCACGGGGCGGGGCGGGCGGCTGCGGGCCGAGCCCGCCCGGGTGCAGTCGCCGCTCCGCGCCACGCCGCCGCGCAGTCCCCGCGCCGCTCCGTGGGCCGCCGGAGCCGCACGTCGGGCCGCCCTCCTCTTCCTCCCCACCGCCGCCGCCTCTCGCTATGAATGCACGCCGGGCCCTGCTCTCCGCCGCCTTGCTCGCCAGCCTCCTCTGGGATTTACCTTGCTGCCTCCCGGCTTCCCTCCCTGCCTCCTCGGAGCTCGCCGCCTCCTCCAAAGGTGGTCGCAGCCGCAGAATGCCGCGGTCCCCACGGGAGAACCGCCCGCGACAAGGGGGACACGCCATGGACCGGGCGCTCCCACGGGCGGAACCCCACGAGTACATGCTGTCTCTGTTCAGGACGTACTCTATCGCGGAGAAACTGGGCATCAACGCCAGCTTTTTTCAGTCGTCAAAATCCGCCAACACCATCACTAGTTTTGTAGACAGGGGACGAGGTAAGTTCTGCACCCCCACGCCCCTCACGGTCCCCCCGGGGCTGCGCCTGCCCCTTCCCGCTGCGCTCCACGGTACGAGGCTGCCGTCCCGCGGAGCCTGGTGCTGGGGAGGTGGGGAGCGCTCTACAGCGGTCACCGGTGCTGTTCCCCGCGCCGGTATTGCAGGAGAGTGCGGATCTCTCGGTAATTTGGGAGTCGCGTTGTTTTATTTTAAAGCAAACGGCCCTAAACCCGAGCCGAGGCAGACCTAAGTGCTGCGTGCGAGAAACACGAGTGTTCCTCCCCGAATCGTCATGGGGTGGTGGAAAACACGGCCCAGCTTTGTAGGTAAATTTTGAGTGTAAATTCAACCTTGAAAAAAAAAATTTTAAATACCGCTCTTCTGGTTTCTTTCCACCCGCCGGAGAAAGGGTGGCTCTTACCGACGCGGCTGCACGGCAAAAAGAAAGTTTTAACTGACCGAGGGCAAACATCTTCTGCCTGAGGCTGCTCTCGCCTCAGGTCGCGTTATCGGGGTTACCTGGAAGAGCCCCGGGCCCGTCCAAGAGCGCTGGAACCGGGACCCTCCGGCTCCGCTTGCGGGGGGGCAGCGTGCAGCCCCGGTACCGGCCGGTACCGGGACTCAGCGAGGGGCGGCCGGACTTGACATCTGCTCCGGGGCTGCATCCTTTGAGCTGTGTGCGGGGTTGGTCCTCACGCACCCTCGGGCCGAGATTGGCAGCGGGGCCCGCTACCCCGGGCCGCAGAGCCCCCCGGGCAGCATCGGTTCCGCGGAGCTCCCTGGCCCCCTCCGTGACCGGCAGCTCCGGCCGGGGCCCTCCTGTGCTTTTCTCTGGTCGTTGTATCGCTCGTACCCGGGGCCGCGGGTGCACATTTCTCGTCGATTCGGAGTAAAATTTCCCTTCCATAAAAACTCCCCCCCGCCCCTTTTATGCCTCCCCACCCCCCTTTTTTCGTTACTCTTGTTGTGAGCCATTAAGAACGGACTAATTAACAGGTTCTTAATGAAGGTTGCGCTTTCGTTCCTCCCCCTCTCCCACATCTGAAGACCCTCCCCTCCGTCCGCGCCTCCCCGGGCACTGTCGGAGGGGAGGGTGTACCTGCCGGTGGCTGGCAGCGCCGGGAGCCGAGCCGGGGCCGTTCGCCGCCCTCTCGCCGTGTCCCAGCCGTTTTAGGGCAAAACACGGCGCCGGGAGAATCACACGGCTCCCAGGAGCTGCAGAAGACGATGGCCCCAAACCAAATCGAACCGAACCCAACCCGAGCCCATTCACCGCCTCCCCGATCCGGAAGCCTCTCCCCGCCCACGGCACCCAAGGCTCAGCCCCTTGCCCCGTCGCAACCCCCGGCTCAGGGTGTTCTTTCCCGCGGAGGGAGCTCGGCGGGGCTCTGCGCCTCCCGCCTCGGTGCCCGTCGAGCCCCTCCGGGCTCGGGAGGATGCGTGGAAGCGCCCATAGTATGTGTCCCTCGGGGTCGGAAGCCCCCAGACGTTTTCGAGGGGAAAGGGGACAAGGGATTTTGGTCTTCGCCTTGTGGGGGTTGTTTTCTTCGTCGCTGTTAAAAGCGGGGGTGGGGGCAAGAGGACTCGCTTTTAGAAACACGGTTTCGAAAATTCAGCCGTCAGAAAGGAGCTGGACCGCTCCCCCTGACGGAGAGGAAACGGGGTGCTCATTCTGCGAGCCGCAGGAGATGGAGCCGCGCTCGATATCATCTTATTCTTGATAACCAGAAGAAAGACAGTTAATTTAACAAATTTAGCTCATCTCGCTGCATGTGAGATTCTACTCCGGGGGAAGTGATTTGCTAACAGAAGTCCTGGTTTGATTAAGGAAAAGCCTCACTTTTCCCCATTGATTTTGATTTGATGTGTCACAGGCTGTGACCTTCTGCTGGACCTTCTGAGGGTTGCTTAGCATCAAGCCACTGATTGGAGTATTTCAACTCAGTGATCTAATTGAGTGTTCATGTCATAACATATCAAATATTGTCTAGTCTCCCATAATGAAGTGGACCAGCCGATGGCACATCACCAAAAAACTTCAAGAGAGCTTCCGTTCTTCTGAAGTGGTAGCTATTTTACTGCCCACCTCCCCGTGGGCTCCTAGCCCAGTTAATTGGCGAGCTGGAGTTGTGCTGCTGATGAACAGCCTTTGCTCAGGAAAAGCGGGGAAGGGGGAGCAGATTATCTGTCAATTCATTTGCAGACAATATAGCCGCCCAAATTGACCCAATTAGATGGGCTGCTCTTTACCTAAGCGGCAGCTCCGGGAGGGGTGTGACGGTGGCCGTCCCACCTGCCTCACGCCATCCTGCATGGCAGCGTTTCGGGGGGACAGCAGCCCGCGGAGGAGCGCGAAGCAACTTTTAGTCCTGCCGAGAAATACCCTTTCCTTCCGAGGCGGGCTGCTGTGCCGGCGTGTCCGCCGGAGCGTCCGGCGGGGCTGCTGGGCGCTCGGCTCTGACCGGCAGCAGCTCCCGGCCGCAGCAGCCCCAAGCCCGCCCGTCCCACCGCCCTCCGAGGCTGCGGGCAGAGCTCTTCGGTGCCGACACCGACAGCCGCTTCGCTTTGCTTCGCGTCTTCCCTTCCCGCTTGAGGCTTAATAAGATCGTTTTCAGGGTAGCTCGAGAGAGAGTGAAGCCACACTGCTGCTTAGTACATACGTATTTTTCCCCCCCGTCGGTAGAAAAAGAGAGGAGAAAGGGGGGAAAGGGTTTGAGATTCCCCCTTCTCCACCCCCTCCGGCCCCCCAGTCTCTCCCCCTTGTTACGGTCGCAAGATCAGACAGGACCTAGCTGAATGTAGGAAAATTACTGTTGGCACATGAAGTAACTCATTAAAACGCAGATGGTGCTCTCACTGGCCTCAGGACCCCCAGCATTGGAGCTCCACAGTAAGGCAGGACAATTAGGAGCTGCACGGACTCCACCAGGCAGGGAAAAAAAAAAAAAAAAAAAAAAAAAAAAAAAAAAAAGAGAGAGAGCTGAGGGAGCTGGAGAAGGGAGCTATAAACAAGCAATCCCACAGCTAGCAAGAACCGCGGCATGACTGGGAACAAATCGAAAACAAAAAAGAAATAGCCGGAGTGTGAGGGGGCACAGTTTTCGAAAGGATCTCCGTGGGAAGCGATTGCCACGAGGGCCGGCTGCTGCGAGTGCCCCTTGCCTCACCCTTTTGTGTCTGCAGAGCTGCCCGCAGCACCGGCACCACGGCAGGGCTCCCGCATACGAAATGCTGCGGTCCGCACCTAAGGGACGGGGAAGACGAAATAGGTCGAGATCGTCTCCTTTTTCCCTCCCCGTTTTCTTTGTGCAGTTTCGCGTTCCAGTTGGGAGGCAGCTAATTCGGATGGGCAGGGATCCGAACATCCTTATTTTGCTCTTGCCACGAGGATCGTGAGGGTGGTGAATAGAGGGCTAGGACGAAAGGGGGATCCCGTGTGCAGAAAATGAAAATGGCCCGGCCGTGCATATGGCAGAAGAAAAGAGTGTAAATCCCACTTGAAGTTCATCTAGTACAACATATTTATGCAAAACAGCGGGTTTCTGGGTGGACCGAAAGCTGCAATGTAGTGTAATCTGTGCAGCGCCTTTGCCCGAGCAGTGTTGTCGTTGGCAGAAGGAAAATGAAATATAAACAGGGAAGTATTTTAATGGGAAAGGAGGGAAATCAAAACTGTTAATTATTTGGTGACCTTGTATTCGATTTGTTTGAGCCCCTTATAAAAACACTAATGCAGACCAGAAAGGAGCGAGCGGCCCGGCCCGGCCCGGCGTGGCCTCCGCGCCCGCGGAGCCGGGGGCGCGGGGGCGGGCGGGGCGGTGTTGGCGGCTTCGCGCTGCGTGTGCCGGGAGCTGTGTCGGGCCGTGGTGTTTCACCCTCCGCGCTGCGTGTGCCGGGAGCTGGGTCGGGCCGTGATGTTTCACCCTGCGCGCCGCGGGAGCTGCGGGAGGGAGCGGAGCGCGGAGCCGGAGCGCAGGCGGAGCGCAGGCGCAGCTGCGGCTGCACCTCTCGCCTCTTCCCAGGGAAAATAGGGGCTGTCGGCGGGAGGAGTATTTTTGAGTTTATCTTCCGTTTGTTTGCTGCCCCCGAAGAAGGCGCGGGGGCTGGCGCACGCAGCGCCGCGGGACGGGAGGGCGGTCTGGGGAAGCGGCGCCGGGAGCTCCGTAGATCAGGCGGCTCGGCGGGGCGGTGCGCTCTGCTAACTGCACGAGTAATTTCGGACCTGGTCCTTATTTTTTGGTGGTTTTTTTTTTTTTTTTTGGGGGGGGTAGTTTTTTGTAGGGTTTTTTGTTTGTTTTTTGGGTTGTTGTTTGTTTTTGTCGTCTTTTTTTTTTTTTTTTTTTTTTTTTTTTTTTTTTTTTTTTTTTTTTTTTTTTTTTTTTTTTTAATCCAGAAACCCTCCTGCGGGGCTTGCTAAGAGGCTGCATT
>VZUI01058360.1:0-16313 GCA_013401135.1 Cettia cetti
GGAACAGCAGATATCCCTGCAGGGAGGAGGGGTCCTGGAAGGGATAAGAACCCTGCCCCAGCTGCTGGAACAGCAGATATCCCCCAGAGTTATGAGGGACAGGTCCTGGAAGGGATAAGATCCCTGCCCCACCTGGTTTATCAGCTGCCCAATAACAGGAGACACTCACCCCTACCCCCGGGGTTGTGAGGGATGGGTTATACAAGAGATAAAGAAACACCTCCCCAGCCGGTTTCAACAGATGGAAAAGAGAATGCACATTTTTGGTTACCTCTTACAACACAAGACACCATGGCAGGGGTGGAACTGGTGGGCTTTAAGGTCCCTTCCAACCCAAACTATTCTGGGACTCCGTGACATCCTACACTGCTAATTGTTTCTTCTGATTTTTGAAAGATTTCTTTCTTTTCTCATTTTCTTTCTCTGTAAATACACACAGTCAGATTTTCCAGGATTCACTTTGAAGCAGCCTAACAAAACCAGGAATTGTTTGATGGTCTATAGGTTTATTAGGAGCTCTGACAGAGGAAATGCTGATTCAAACTCTGTGCTGGTTCTGGCTAAATCAAGCAGAACGTGTAGGTTGGTAGGAATGTAACAACACCAATGGTAAATGAGTGTGCTCCCACAGGTCTGGCATAATAACAGAAGTGAATAATTCATATCATGTAGCAACAGATAATTATAATGCATTTGGAAAAGCAAAATACACAAAATAGGCTTTGTTTTATTATCTTAGTTCCTTTCCTTCTGCTTTTTATCAGTGACTCCCTTTCTGCTTTTTGCAAACCATTTATTTTGTGTCTATTTACACTATTACATGAATTTGAGCACATGGTGAAGGCACTTTGTGATGGCTTATTTCAATCTAATCTAGATGATTTTTTAGGTCCCTTCCAACCCAAACCCTTCTGTGATTTTAATATTCTCTCCTATCACTTTCCCTCTCGTGGACAGAGAGGTAACTGGAATAGCAGAGGCCAGAGTGAAGGAGCTGAAGGCAGTAGTCCTTTGTGCTAGGAAGCATTCCACTTTTATTCCTAACTTGATCCAAAATGGGAGCCACTGAAGGAATGTGTTAGGATGTGCAATTGCGATAATTCCAAATCCAATCTGCAGCGCTGCTCAGTACTGACACTGGCAACAGCAGCTTCTTAAAATATTTGCAAATTCAGTCCAGGGGATCTTTCAGAATAGAGCACAATGTCACATTAAGTAATCACTCCAGCCAGATTCTGAGCTGTATTGGGGCATGGAGACTGTCATTCATAGCTAAATTACACGTTCTATTTGGGAGCCTTTTTTTAGATTCCTGACGCACGTAATCGAGTGCAACTGATGAATTTAGTCTAACAGTTTATCCTTTAGCATTGACACTGCAGTTCCCAATCATACACAAAGTGTGCTGGAGTTCTGATACTGCTCTTTTGAAAGTCAAAGGAAGTTTTAGCAGTGCTCTCAACAGCATTCCAGCCTTAATTTGCTATTTGCCACTGCACAATGCACACAGAAACGGAGCCTCGAGTTGCAGCCGTAACCAAAATTCTGGCACAGCACTCAATGGAAAGAGCAATTTAGTCACATTTTAGTGATGACCTCCAAAAGTTAATTACAAATCCAGTCTGAAAATTATGAGCATTCACCGTACTTTACCTGTTCATTGTAAGAACAAAGAATGAAAAAACATATTTAGAACTGGCAAATATTCTTTTCCCTTAAACAGCCTGGTATAACACATAGCTCCTAAACCTTTTTTGCAGAAACTACATCTTAGCAGACTCTGGTGTAGGAGCAATTCAAACAGGAATAAGTAACAGAGGTGAGGAGAACTATCCAGCAGCAATGGGTGATGTCACCCTTACCCTCAAACAGCCTTTTTCCTGACCATTAAGCTACAAGAATAAACCAAACTTCCTTTTCAGTTCTTAACAGGCATCAAGAAAATCTACATTGTTGTTGCCAATTGTCAGGCATCACTAAAATCACTTTTTATATAACATATTTTTCTTATATGCCCCTTGAATCGCCAGGATAACATTTTAAACAAATGAAAGAGCTGTGCTGGTGAGCTGAAGTCGTGTCTTTGAAGGAGCTCTGTAGGATAAAGGCTCTCAGTGTCCCAGCATTAGAAACAAACCCCACTTAGCTCTGCTGGACTGACAGTGCTCTAATTTCATTGACTCCAGAGCTACTAATGAGCTGCTGTCACAGAGGGGAAAAAATAAACACCTGCTAAACACAGAGAGACTCTTTTCTGCAGCTGTTATTTCCTTACAGAGGATTATGGTATCGACCAGACTGATGGAGCCGTTCCCTTCTTGGGAAGAACTGAAACAGGAGATATGGCCCCATAAAGGAGCCTGTGATTAGGCCTGAGAAATCCTTCCTGATGGCCTGGAAGTCGGTTTGATGGGATCATCCAATTTCCAATGAGCAATGTCTGCCCTGCAAAAAAAAAATCTGGGTGAGAGCTGGGGCCTGTGTTTGGCACGCTCAGCCAAAGACAATGCATCAGGGAGCAGCCATGGGAATAAAACAAACCTCTCAACTCCAGAGTCAGGAAAATAATATTTTTCTTTCTTCTCAGACAGACCAGAAAGGAAAAAAAAAAAAAAAAAAAAAAAAAAAAAAAAAAAAAAAAAAGAAATATAGATATATATTTGAGCCAAAGGAAACCAGATTTTTTTCTGCTGACAGAAAATAAACAAACCAAAATGTCTTAATTAAATAATGAAATATCCACTGTTCCTTTGATAATTAACCTTTTTTAAATCCTAAATTACTCCATGTTTTAGCTAAAGAGCAAGGATTTTGACTGCAACTGTTTACTGAATTTAACTTAGAGAGCTAAAATTATTAATCTCCATAATTAATCTATTAGGGGACCGATTTCCTGAAATGTGATGAAAAGTTGCTGCTTTGGATTTTACCTTAGAGATGTTTAATATTCCCAGGGTTTTTTCCCTGCATGAGCTGGATGCATTGGAAAGGCCTGTGGAGCTTCCAGCCTTGTTCTGTGTTATTTGAATAAAAAACCACTTCACTCCTGAGTCTTTCAGCTAAACATGCAAAGAGGGGAAGTTTTAGAGGAGAAAGTCAGAACAAGTAACTGATTTATCTGGGTAGCAGCTTTCTTGCAATGTTTTGACAGAAGTGTTCTCAGAAATGTCTATTTTTAGTCTCACAATCTGCAATCAATTTCTTTGTAAACTAAATAAAAATCAAGAAACTGCACAGATACCTCAGCAAAAGGAGGATGAAAAGCCACAGGATGATTTCTCTGCCTGAGGGAAACAGAAGCACTCTAAAGTTCAGAATGTGTTATAATGTTATTAATTACACTATTAAATACCAGCAGTCTCAATGCAGAAAAATACAGGGGATTTATTTGTTGGGCTTTTTATTAGTAACTGCTTTATCAGCACAAATATTCAGGAATTTTATCTCTGAGCTTCTGCTCTGGGGAGGATGGTCTTAACCTGAATGATTCCTCCACACCAGGAAAAGATATAAAGGCCTGTAAAAAACAATTTCAGGAAACACAAGAAAAAACTGAAAATTTTCACATTCCACCTGAGTTTAAGAGCTGCATATAGCTTATAACATATACATGTATACATCCAGTAGGATACTATTTGCACAGCAGTCCTGGGGCTCAGCCATAACTCAGAAACATCTCCAAGGACCTTTAGTTTTCAGTCTGTATTTTTTTAAAAGCATCCAGTTGAGACAATAATTTTAAAAAGAAAACCCCAATTTTTTTCAATCTTTGCTAATTTTATGCTGTAGTTTAGAATACACAAGCAAGACAATTCTACAACTTCACTGACTGTTGCTACATTACTTTAAACATTAAACTGAATTTTGTATAAAATAGCATAAAGACATACATTAACTCTCTTTTTTGTTTTCCTGTGCTAGTTTATGCTCTGTTAATATTTTTCCTCTTTTTGAAACTGGATTTTCATATTGGCAGGATGAGATTACAGCTTTGAGCAATTAGGAAACAGATAAAACAAGTTAATTTTTTCTTTCTAAATTAAACTCTGAATTGTGTATTTTTGAGAAAAGCTAACTGTGATTTCTATAATATCTTATTGTACAAGGAAGTTGCATTTTCTGCTATTAGGATGTCAGCAAACTCAGTCTAAAACTATCTATGTGTTGTAATCAATAATATTATGGGAGGTATCACAAATACTGGTGCACCTGCAGAAACATGTAAAAAATAGTTTGCTTCTATTGCCCAGTATGTTGCTGATAAAAGCACACAAATTTCACAACTAGGTTGTGAAATTTGTGTGCTGTTTGTCCAAAGTCTATTTACATTTTGGATTTGGAGTTCTGCCCGATGATTTTTTTTAAAAAAGTCAAAAATTTTAAAACCTGCTCTGAGTAAATGCTAAGGGACGATGCTGAACATACCAATAGACCCATCTTTGCTAAGGGACCTGTCAATCCAATTTTCCCCCTCCTAAACTAGGGAATACACAATAACCCATCTTAAGATGCACTGCTGTGCCAGTTTCATTTAAGACCAGAAGGAAAATAATCATTTTACGACAAAGCAGCAATTGAGACAAACAAGTGAAAGGCTTGAAAGGCATCAGCCCACACAGGAGCAAGGATTCATTTGTGCTCCCTCTGAGAGTGGAACAGGCTGCAGAGCCCAGAACAGGGTTGTAAGCAGCTGCTCCAGGGATTGATGCTCCTCAGGGTAAGATGCTGGCAGTTTAATCTCCTTGGATGTGCCCCTTAGGCAGGAGGAAGGTGCTGATGTGCATCAGGGGTCACCAAGATCGATGACTTTGTCTGCTCTCCTCTCGCTGCCACACCCTGCTGCCCCTCCAGCTCCTGGGCAGGTACAGCCCCTGATCAAACCAAAAGGGCAGAAAGAGCAGAAAGTTTCCAGGGCATCTTCACTGAAGGCAATGGCTCTTTATAAAAGTGGAGTCCTTTACTGCATTGTTAAATCAGGCTCACGGAGGCAGAGTTGTTACAGTGCAAGCCAGTATGCAGAAAGCCTCTAAGACAGAATTTCTAAGTCCCAAGCAGAAATAGCAGCCACAGCAGCAGCCACAGCACCCATGGTCTGTGTCCTGTGAATGTCTCCTCAGTAGCAGTCACAGCATAGCAACAACAGCAGCTGCATTTGTGATGCTTTTGTGACTCCTCTGTGTGTGTGTTCTCAGAGTAGTGCATTTTTATTCTATCTTTAGCCAATTGGGTACTTACACAAATTTTCTATAGTCTTGTTGGACCAACCCTAAGTTAAGATTGAAGTGTGAAGGCAAACACAGATGCTTACACATGTTCTATGCATAATAGTTCTATCTGTTCCATCTAGGAATTTTCAACAAGTCTACATTTTTTGTTATTTCTGGAAATTAACTAATTTTGCAAAAGGCAATGCCACTTGAACTTTAAACTAGGTATTGGGTATTTTTCTTACTTGAATAATTCAGTCTCTTATTTTCTAAGGCACTTAAAAATCCTCTATTTATTTAAACCTAAACTTGCATTTCTACCTCATGTCTCTACCTCTGAAGCTTCTAATTCAGTCCTCACATTTCTGGGAACATCTGGGCCTGGGTGGATTTCAGAGAGGGGGATTCATACTCCAAGAAAAAGCCACTTTTGGATGTAGAAAAAGCAATTTTCACCATGGAGTATCCATGTGAGGTTTTGCACACAAACAAGGAACAGGAACTGCACTTCCAAGAGTGACGTGGAACCGACACTCACTGGGCACACCAGCCCAGGTTTGGATCTTGCCTGGAACATTGGTTATCCAGGTATAACCAATAACATTGCCTTTGAATGATGAGACAGACCGCAGGGGGGATCCAGGTGGAATGAAACTGCTGCCAGAGTTTGTTCACCCCGGAAAAACCCATGTATTAGCAGGAAAAGTAGCTTCTCTTTTGTGTCTGCCATTGTTCTAACAGCCACGATGCGTGAGCAGCACTCTCCTCTTGATTCTGGGGACAGAGAAAACATATTAACAATGAATGGGGGAAAGAAATAATCAAGGCTATTCTTAGAATAAACTATAACTAGTTTTCACAACTAGGTTGTGAAATTTGTGTGCTGTTCTTTACTGTCTGGAAACAAAATAGGTGGGTAAAATATCCAACTTCCATAAAATTTGTGGATAGAAAATACTGTCTTGACCTCATTTTCACTTGCTGACCCCTAGGTTTAGACATTTTTTTAAAACTGTGTTTAAGAAAATCTGCCTATTTGCTTCCCTTGAAGTAGATTCCATCTCTCCAAGTGAGGAGATGAAAAGTAATTTAGGGTTAGATTTGTCATGGCAAAAAGGTATCCTTAAAAGGTGATATTTCAAAATCAGCACCTGGACCCCTAGATTTCTCACATCCAGAATTTTCCTGTCCTGAATTGTTTCCAAGGGTTGCTGTTTCTGCTCCCCATTGAGGTCAAATGCTGCTCAAGATCAAAGCACCACTCAAAATGTTTTCACCCACGTGCTGTGCTGGAGCACACAGCAGTGCCTGCTGAGTTTGACTGGACCCCAAATCTTCAGCAAATGCTCATGGTGACACCCACCATCCTTTCTCTCTTCTTTACAAGAAGCTTCCTTTGCATTTTATAGAAGGCCGCTCTCAAATAGGACCAAAACTCAGAAAATCAGCTCTTGCTCTTACACAAGAGGAAATTGCTGACTTACTTCTGGCTCATTGTAATGAAACCTCAAGTGATGTGATTCACATTTCTTTCCAAGGGAAGGTGAGATGATCTTTGTTTCTAGTGGCACCATCAAAGCAAGAATGGGCTTTTATCAATTTAATAAAGGCTGAGCAGATGCTGCAGTCTTAATGTAAGTGACATTAACAGAAATGTAGGCAAATACAATACCAGTGCTTGAGATCTCTTTGTCCTCTCTACCACTCATCCAGAAGCACAACGAGGATTAGCAGCTGAGCCTCCAGCCTTCAGCATCATTGTCTTAAGGCAAAACCATCAGCAAACATTTGCCTTGCTTTCCTTTAAAGCTACATCTGCTGCACTTACATATTTACAAGGATGTCCTGATCAGCATCATTGACTTTTAATCTTCAGGATAACTTATCTCTGATGCCATTATTCTCACAGACCAAAAGACTTGATGAACCCTGTGTTGGACAAAATGCAGGAACCTCCTGCAAAGAGAAACCCTTATTTTCCTATTTTCAGTATGTACACTCAGTGCTGTTCTTTTGAGCTGGGCTTTTAACTTTGCTTTGAGAGCAGCTGTTGATGCTTCTGAGCACAACTTGTCCAAGATTTGCATGAAGGCTGCTGATCTGAGCTGTGAACCAGTGGCACCGGTGGTTTGCCTGTAGGGAACATGCTGGGAAATGTCCTATTTTTATCATTTGCTGAACCACAGTGGAATGGCAGGGTTTGAAAAGAACCTTTAAGATCATCTCATTCCAACCCCCTGCCATGACCTTCCAAACTTCATCCATGGACACTTCCAGGGATCCAGGGGCAGCCACAGCTTCTCCGGGCACCCTAAGCCAGGGTCTCCCCACCCTCAAAGCAATAATTCCATCCTAATATCTCATTTAAACCTGCTGCCTTTCAATTTAAAACCATTCCAAAAGGGGGCACAACGCCCCCTCCCTGCTGCCCACAGGTTTTTTGACACAGCCCAGGCCAAGGGTGGTTTTTGGGCTATGAGTGCACATGGTCAGGACATGTCCAGCCTCTCCCCCAAGCCCTCTCAGCAGGACTGCTCTTGAGATATTTGAAATCCTAACATTACAGGAAGATTGCTTCACCTCCTGAAGAAGATAAAGTCTGAAAAAATTAAGTATAATTTTCCTAGCCACCCCACAGCCCCCACAAAGTTGGCTGCAAGGGCAATGTGGGCAGAACACACAGTACATGGCAAAACCAGCTCTGCTCCATTTCAAATTCTTGCAAACTTTTCTGCCATCCTGGCACTGTGGCGGTTCTCCCTCACTCCAGCAGCTGAGTGTGCAGCCAGTGCCATTCTCACCCCCTCATCAGCAGCAGGGAGTGCTGCAGGAGGAACAGAACTCATTATTCTCAGCCTCAAAGCAGCCCTGAAATAAAGGTTTTCTGTGCTTAGCTGTTTGTAAAGGGCTCACTGCATATTTGACATAATGCTTTTGAAGTCACTGAAACTAACACGCTGAAAAATCCCTTTGTTGGGTTCGCCTGTGCAGTGTTGGAAAGTTCAGAAGAAAATTGAATATGCAGATATTTTTACTAGTAAAAGGAAAGAATGTTCTCATAAGACATAGAGAAATCAAACTATTTCCTAATTTATGTATAAGGGCTTCTGCATTTTTATAACTAATAGAAGGAAGCCTTACAGATTGAGGGGGAACCACAGGAATTTTTAAAATGTGTGTAGCAGTGATAAGCTGAATTCTGCCATGGAAAATAGATGTCTCCTTCTCCTGTAATCCATAACATTAAATGTAATTGTGGGAACCTTTAGTATTGATTCATTAAAATAAAACAGAATTATTTCAATTAAAAAAAATCCTCTATTGAGATTGCCAGCCTTAGACACATATATTGAGAACTCTTCTGACTTTCACTGTTCTGTGAGGCTATGATCTCTCTTTTCTTCTATTTCTCTAAATTTATGTAGGCATAATTTTAATAGTTTCTTTTTCTCTTCAGTTGAACATATCATAGTAACATGATAAATATTTATATTTTATGGAAAATGAATTTTCAACAAACAAGAAGCACAAAGAGAGGAACTTTTTCAGGTGTCTATCTGGCATGTGTTCATCTGAAAATGAACTGTCTTCTGGCCCAGCTCACAGCTGCAGGCTGCAAACAAAGTACCAAATTCAGCTTTTTAAACAGGTCTTCATAAACCCAAAGTTCAAAGTCAAAACCTCAGGTTTATTTAGTGACCACCACCACCTCTAAAATGGAATGCACTCATGAGCTGAGCCCTCCTGGAGATGGAATCTCAGTGCTGCAGGTTGAATTTCAGGTCTCCACAGGTGCTGGCCTGATTGAGCCAATGAACCACAGGGAAAATGTCAATTTACTCCCAGAGGTGGCTTTGCAAACTGGGCCACTTGGAGCTGGTCAGGGAGTGGTGAAATCACCAGGACTCACTTCTCAGAGCAGGCTGGAGGAACCAGCTGAGCACAGAATTTCTTATCCATCCCCAAGCTGCACCCAGAGGAGATGATCTGGTTGCCCACAGATTTCTGGTCTCTGCAATGGCTTCAGAGGCACACACTCACACAGAACCTCAAAAAATACCCTAAAATATCTTGCTGTAATGCTCAGTGATAATTTCAGTCTGCATTTAGGATAATAAAATTAAAACAATAACAGAGGGTGATTAAACAACCAAAGGAGATTCCTACTTTTACATCATAATTTTATTAAATCTGCCTAAAAATATTATGACCCATTATCAGAGAGAATTAATATTAACAGGTCTAACACAGCAGATGAACTCCCCTTTTTTAGCAGTTCTCCTTTTCCTGTGGACAAATGCTGCCATTAACTCAGCACAGTTTACAATAAGTTCTGTATTTAAATCAAAACTTGACCATAAAATAATTTGAAAACCCTGTGCATAAATCCCCTACAATTGCACCAACATTTCTCTAGGCATGGAGACAATAATTTCATCTTGGGCAGAGAAGCTGACTGGTTGTGTTGGTTTGGGAATATTAAATAAATATTCAGGAAAATAAAGTCCACCTTACATGTGGCTATCCACCTATTCAGCAAAGACACAAGCAGAATTTCTGTTTAAGTTATTCTTCCTTTTTCAACACACTTCTCTTGTGAAATTTTGGATGATCAGTTAAAGCCTGAATGCTTCAGTGAGGAAAACCTCCAGCTGCCCCTGGACTTGTGCTGACCTGGGGCTCAGAGAAAATCAAATATTCACTCTGGAACCCAGACTCTGAGCAGGCAGCAGTTCCCAGCAAGAGCAATATCAAACCTCTTTATCTAACCATCCACTGTTATTCACTGCTGCATTCTATTTCCTTCAAAACTCAGACATCCTAAAAGAAAAATCTCAAGGCTCCCATGTGCTGCCTGCCCTCCCTCAATATATTTTTGGGTTGTGGTTTTTTTGTTTTTTTTTTTTTTTTTTTTTTTTTTTTTTTTTTTTTTAAATTGAAAACTGCAGGAAATAAAGGAACTTCACACGCAAGAAATAAATTCAGATATCATGAAAAGTCCAACTAAATAAAAAAAAAAGTCTAGAAAACTCAAAGCTGCTACTGCATCCATCCTCAGAGTCCCCTGTTGTGGCAGAGCTCTGAAGGAGCCTCCAAACAGCATGTGATTTTATAGACCATATGATCTGCAATATTTACCATGCATAATGGAAATAGATAAGGCAAAGCAAACAGCTTGAATTTTGTATTTCCTTGCTTTTTATTTAGTCTAGGTTGTTAGCACCATGTGAGTGTATATTTGGGAGTCTCTGTGTTTGTGTGTGTGTGCATATGTGTGAATATATAGGTATAAACAAACACAGAGTCATTTCACTGGATTTCTCACATATCATAAAGAATACTTTCCGAGCCACCGGCTTTGAATTCCTAAAACTTCTTGGGAGAAAAGGAAAGGCATAGTTTATTTTGGTCAGATTTGGGGGAAATAAAACACATTATGCTTGTTTTTTTCAGCTATTGTGTCCTCTTGCTGTCCCTGATCTGTGCTGCTTCTTTGTGGAGCTCTTGAGTTTTAATAACAACAAATGTCAACACCTACAACCAAAATATTTGACCATTGTTTTATAATTTGGAAATGCACTGCTACAAAGTGTTGAGCACATGAGATTAAACGGGAAATCCTAACTGCACTCTTTTTTATTTGGCAGTACATACAAGAGTAGGGAACAGAGGCTCATAGGAATTTTAAAGAGGAAGAAACATTTACATTGCATTGAAAATGTAAAGCCACGTTTTCAAAAGCAATTTCTCCACAAATAAAAATAGATGCACAAGTCCTAGGTCATATTGCCAACATCTGGCTTGCTTGGCTGGACCTATATTTGAAGCCTCTGATAGGAGTGGGGGCAGAGGATAAATATTTGAGTAATTAAATATATCAAGACTTACCTGCTCTCCCTGTGTTGAGACTAATACGGTCATTTAATTTTCTTTCATTATTTAAATTTTATCTCTGGAAGTTTATGTCCTCAAGATTTTCACTAGTGACTAATATTTATTTTATATACACCACCCAGTCTGCTTGAAACCTGCTCCCACCAATTTTTACAGTTCCAAATTTATATACAGTTTTCTGCCAAAATAGTTGCATGAAGATCTTCTTGCCATTGATAAGCTTGGGTTTTTTTCTAGTTAGATATTTTATTTCAGTTTTTAGGGTTTTTTTTTTTTTTTTTGTGATTTGGAGTTCTTTTTCCTTTCTCTAATGTTTAAGAAGGGCTAGCCAAGAGTTTATTATAACACATGTAAATTTGCTTATTTTTAGAAAACGTCCTTTAACATTCTGGGTTCATTGTCAGAGTCTGTGGTGCTAATAGCTGTGTTAATAAAATTATTATCTACAGTGAAGACATTGCTTTCCATACATGGAAATTTAATGAGATGGAAATTTTCAGGAACTGAACTGATTCTCAGCAGTGCTTTGGTAGACTCATAACATCTGCCTGTGTGCAGGCTGCAAATACTCAATGGTAGGAGAGATGTCATTAAATTAACTCTGCTTTTGTGTTCCACACACACATGCTCCTCCCCTTAATAAATTAACTTGGTTAACTAAATGCTAAGGAATCTCTCTGTTTACTGATCAGATCTTCTCTCTTCAGGCAAATTAGGTTCAGGAACACCACAGGGTCAGGCTTTTTTATTAGTGTCATCTCCTTGGAGGAATGAAGCACTGAGTCCATGTATCCATTACATCCCAGATGTGAACAGGATCTGGGAGATCCTTCTGCCCTTATTATCCTGACGGGAGGAATTTATTTAGCATTTTTTGGTATTATCTGCCACTATGAAGCACCTGGAAAAAAACCCCACGTTGCCTTTACTCTTCTTTGACCCTCGTGCCCTTTTCTGCCTGGGTATGATTCCTGCCCCACAAATGCTTCAGCAGGGGTTTCATGAGCATTTGGGGATGTAAATTGTGATACCTGGAGCTGTTTTCTTTCAGTCTGTTTTTTTTCCTCTCAGACCAAACAAGTGTTCTTCCCCAGGAAGAACAGGGGCACTGACCAGCTTTGTTATGCAAACATTAGGAATAAAAATGTTCATCTTGTGTGTGTTCAGCCATACACAACATCCACAGACAAAGATGCAAAGGCCGTAGAACAGGCACTAAGTCGCCTTTTTGAGACCTGCTTTTATTACCAAATCAGTGGGAATTAGGAATGATAAAACTGAGTTTTTCAGGAGAGCACAGACATCAAGAGAATATACAGAGTTTTGTTTCTACCCTTGCTGGGCGAGTAATTCATAACCTGCATATAAGTGCATTTTAATTTCATTTTTGTGTATCACAGAGAGAAGCAAAGCTGTCCCCTGCCTTGTTTCTGTGTGCCACCTTAATGAAACTTCCACATATTAAGCCTGTCCTTGCTTTACTCCTGACTGCTCCTTCTCATCTCTTCTCCAGACTCCATCTCCTGACATTCACGATTAAGGAACTCTCCATTCAAAGCAAAAGTAAGTGACTTTATCATTTGATTGTAGATCCTAAGGAGAAAAGCCTCTAAAAGATTAAATATTTAATCCTTTGATCTGCCTTGCTGGCAAATGCCCTATCTGTTTTATAAAGCAGGTTGACAAAAGAATTATTGGGCCCAGGATTTGTGTAATAAGGCTGCATTAAACCTTCTCTCCTCTTTGCTAAAAAAAAAAAAAAAAAAAAAAAAAAAAAAAGCAGAATCATGTTTTTCTGACACACAATATTAATGCAAACTCACTATTAATGGTACTTGGGGCTCAAGTAAACACAGATGTTATTGCAAACAATATCATGTGATTATTTTAACGAGGCAGGTGGAGCCAAATCATTGAATATATTCAGAATAATCCATAAACAAGCTCTTCAGAAGTGAGCAAGTCCATCAGACAGAAAGAGGTGTCCAGGCTGTACAGAGCAGATCGATGTCTCAGGGCAGGGAAAGGAAATCCTGGTTACAGGAGGCTGGAGAAGGTCGAGCCTGGTGTTGAGTGAGAGGGGAGAGGGGAATAGGAAACTGCAATCCAATCCACAGAACCCATCTGTGGAAGTAACCAGAATAACCTATTAAGCACTTTGGACACACCTTGGCCAGGTTTTAACAAGAAAAATAAAAAATAAATCTATTCACAACTTCGGGTTTATCTGTAGATTAACAGGTTTTTATATTCTTACATAAACTCTCAGTGTCACCAAACTGAAGCCACTTAAAGTTTAAGAAGGACAAGTTTCTTAAGGACAAGGGCACTGGAAAAGTTTCAGCAGTAGCCACCATGAAAATGTGGAAAGAACCCTAGGCTCTTTGAGCAAGAACATACAGGCATAAACCCAATCTTCCAGTATTTAAAATGCCACCAGTAACAGGTCTGTGGCTGATTGTATATCAGCCTTATTAAATTACACATACCCAGCTTTATTTGCACCCTGGTGATTCTGAGGGTTGGTAAGCCTTGGAATAAGTTACACAGAAAAAATATACAGTAAAAACCCAAAAACCCAAACCAAAACTACAACATTTAATTGTTTTTTTTTTTTTTTTTTTTTTTTTTTTTTTTTTTTTTTTTTTTTTTTTTTTTTTTTTTTTGTTTTTGCAAATCAGCGTATTGACACCTTTCAGGAATTATTTAGATATAATAGATCTTCCTACTCTCTGTCTCTGACAAGCTAGTTGCATCTTTCAGGACAATTCCAACCTAAAATTTCAGTGGATTCTCCAGTAACTCTCCGAAAACAATGTCCTTGGGCAAGGATGTGACAAACATTTGATACAGGTTCAAACCAGTGCTCCACACAGTTAAAAATTTTAGAGAATTCTAAAGAGAAACCCCTGCCACTCCACCAGATTAATGAATCTCTGAGAGGGATTATCATTCCATTTAAGATTAAAAATGTGACATTACACACTGGCACAGTTGCAGCAGACAAGTAATGCTTTGCCTTCCTAAGGTATTTGCAGGGAAATCTTCATTCTTTGTTAAAAAGAATCAACACCAAAATGTGATCAAAATCTAAATTAGCAC
Source organism: Cettia cetti (assembly GCA_013401135.1). Classification (NCBI taxonomy): domain Eukaryota; kingdom Metazoa; phylum Chordata; class Aves; order Passeriformes; family Sylviidae; genus Cettia; species Cettia cetti. The sequence goes on from VZUI01058360.1 coordinate 14,205, forward strand.
CTCTGATTTAGAAACAAAGCCAACCTATCAAAATTAACTAAGGAACAGGACTTCTTGCCCTTAAAAACGGCCATGGAGTTGTTTAAAAACACTGAGCTATTTAGAACTGATGGTCCAGGTGGAAATATCAACTTCATTTCTTCAAAATTCTCAGCCAAAGATGGAAAGGGTACTGGTCAAATCTGCTTCTCTCTTTAAAAACAAAACAAACCTGCCAGCCAAACAAACAGTAGCTTTTAGTCAGAGAGGGAATTGAATGCAACCAGTCCCAAGAACTAATGCCTGCTTGGTTTACTGTACAATGTGCTTAAAGAGCTGTCATTTACCAATTTATGCTTCCAATCTGCTCTATATTGCAGAAGTGACCAACAAAGTAAGCAGAAGTGACCACTGAAATAAGCTGGAAATTTATCTGAATTTGCACCTTTTCCCTGTGTCTCCAGCACCCAGGCCAGGCACAGTCTGTTGCCATTCCTTTGAAAGCTTTTATTTTCTCTCATATCTACCAGTGTCAAACAGACTGAGCAGCAATTTTCTGTTCAGACTGGGGAACCTTCCAAGGTGCCTCAGAAATTTTTCCTCAGGGTGTTACAGAAGGGAAATCCCATAATAACACAGAGAGCAGAAAAGGAGAAATATTTAATATTAGAGGAATACTGCATGAACCCATCTGCTGATGATGGTCTGACATCAAAGAATGTCTCTTTTTCCACTGACATTTAAATCTAAAAGCCCGGAGTAGATTCACAATATCCTTAACAAACACACAAAATTTATATTTGCCCATTGCACTTGCAGCATATCTCATTATACAAACCTACAAGTCTTTCATTGTACTGCTATGAGTCTGAAATATTGACCTTGACCAGTTAAAATTTCCTATTTCAAATTTTGGAGGGTGATTTCCATTCCCCTAAACATATTTTTATGTAATAATGCTATCATTGTAACTGTCTATATCCTTCCCAGTATTCCAAAATACTTCTGCTGCTGTCAGAAGTGTAGTCAGTTCAGGATATAATTGTACTGTGAGGCAAAAAGGGTTGAAATGCCCCAGTAACACATGCTGGAGTTAATTTATTTCAATTAATTTTGATGTGGTTTTGAGGTCCATTAACGATTACTGCACATCCTTGTGTGCACACTCCAGTCTCATTTCAAACTGGGTGTTTCTCTGTAGGGATGAGCAATGTGCTTATCCCCTCCAGTGCTGAGAAACAAGCAATGAAAATCCCAGAGAGAAGCTGATATAGATTTCTTCTTGGACTGAAAACAAAAGCAAAAACATCAATGGAATGGATGGTAGCCATGGAATTGTGTCACAGATGGGTGCAAAGCACAACCTCTGCTTTTAAATTCAGAATAATCCTATTAAACCAAATGTATTTGGGCTGCAAAATAAAAATTCCACCACAGGACCAAAATGAGGGTTTTTAGATGAGATTGGTGTTGCAGGAGGAGGGGAGCAGCCACAGGGCTCATCAGTGAGAGCATTCACCTGCAGTGTGTGCACTCAAATCCCTGCTCTGCCTGTCTGAAGTGAGCACTACACATCCTCTCCTCCCCCAGACTTTGCCTTCTCTCCCAGGGCTGGTCTCTCTCGCACAGTTGAAAGCTGAAGTGGCTCTTTGGGGACACCCTGGTGACCTCCTAATGCCTGACCCTGCTGCTCTGAAGTGGCCACAGCTTGGAGCCTTGGCTGCCTCCTCTGGGGCCACGAGGACTCCATCCACCTCTGATCACAAATGTGCTGCTGGCCACAGCTCCTTCAGAAAACACACTGTCACAGAAAAACAAAAAACAAAAAAAACAGCGCCAGTTATTTCCCTCACACATTTTTTCCCTTAGCCCTTGTCTTGTGTTGCAATGCAAGATTTATTCTATTCCCAATCTGTTAAAACCAGTTGAAGAGGTGTTTTTCTTTATCTCATAACTCAGGGGGAAGGGGGTGAGTGTCTTTTGTTCATGGGCAGCTGTAAAAACCAGGTGGGGCAGGGTTCTTTATTCCTTTCCAAGACTCCTCCTCCCTGCAGGGATATCTGCTGTTCCAGCAGCTGGGGCAGGGTTCTTATCCCTTCCAGGACCCCTCCTCCCTGCAGGGATATCTGC
>VZUI01058361.1:0-16302 GCA_013401135.1 Cettia cetti
CTTCTGAGAGGAAATCTAATTTTTCAACCACCTTTGTGGGTTATTGGATAGCACGCCAAACTTTGTGAATAGTTTCTATAAATTCAGTAATTAGTCTCTTTCATTGCATGATGAGCTCTCCAGTAATTTATGTACATGTGTACACACTTATAAGCCTTTTTACAATATATGCATAGTTATTATATTTTTTGTGTGGATCAGCTAACTGACATGGCTTCAGACACTGACCTTGTCAAAGAAGTAAATTATAAACTGTGTTGGCTGAAAGCTTTTATTCATGTCTCAAGAAAACTGATGGGGATGGGAGGGGGGAGCATATATGCCTGTGGTCAAAACAGCAGAGTTAAATTTTGAGAAATTGAAAACAAAAATGTAAAAAAGGACTTAAAATTGTCCTGGGTAATTTTGGCTCAATCTATTTAAACATATCTATCTCCCTTATGTTTTTTAAATAATTTGATATGAACCACTGAATATATGAATGTCTTTTATGAATATGAAACTAGAAACATTTAAAATTAAATGAATACAGGAATAACATTGCAGCTATAAGAAGTGTTTTGAAAAATGTGATGTTCAAAACAATCCTTTTTTTCTGTGAAGTTTCAGGTCTAACTATTCCCATTTCTTCCCCAAAAAGGCTTCATTCATTTATTTTCATTCAGTTAAAGAGTATCTAGTAATCATCTGGCAAATCTGCAATCAGACCAGACTTTACAGTCATTACTCCTCTACATACAGGTAAGTAGTAAATAGAATAACTAGAATTTCAATACAAATTGCACACAATTCTCCTTGGTTTGAATGTACATAGGAAAATTACAGAACGCGTTGATTAGCATTTAAGTGTCTCCAAAACCCATGAAAACACTTCTGTCACCCCACAGTGTGTTCTGCACAATCAGTGCACACGCTGATTTAAAAGCACAGATCTTTCTCAGATTTCTCAACTTCTCAAGGAAAAGGCTAAAATCTTCAAGGGATGTTTTTAAAGTTCAGTGTTCTCCACCTTGTTTTCCTTTGCATCAACTCTTCAACTGCAGGGCTGTTTGGTATCTGATATCACCTTTGAATTTCAAGTGGAGTTGGGAACCTTTCTTGCTGAAATCATGGCACCATCACTTCTTTTTGTCCCCGGGGTAAAAGGAAAATCAGTGATACCAAAAGGGAATAAAATATTTAAGAGATGTATTGAAATTTCTCAGACAGGAGCTTGTTTATCTTCACTAAAATTTCAGAGGCAAGATAATTTGAAGTGCGGTGTGGTGAATCAGAGACTGACAGGTTAAAATAATTGAAAAGGAGCTCGAGTTTTTTTGTTAATTGCCTGCTGCAGGAGAAGTCCTGTGCTGTGCCATGCATCGAATCGGTGAGCAGAGACCCAATATTTACTATCAATCAACATTACAAGCATTTAATGAAAAGTTTCATAATGGAAAGGTTGAGTGAGCTGAGATGGATCATTTCCATTAACTAATGCTCTCCACAACCTAAAATTGCATTATGAAGCAGCACCCTCCAATTCTTTTAAAGCTCAGTTTCCTTGTATTAAAAACAGTTTCTGGAACACATAAGAAAACTGACAAAAAGCAAACTTCCTTTCATCTTCAGCAAGATAGAAGTGAATTGGGAAAAAAGGAGTTCCTTTGCTGTTTGTTTTTTTTGTTTGTTTGTTTGTGCCTATGTTTTAACAGGGGTGACCTGGAAAGAGCTGAGAAAGGTGTAAGGAAAAGAATGGCATAAAGCATTTGAACCTATTAAGTCAGATGTGATTGACAATCATTTTTTGTTAAACCAAGTAAAACTCCTGAACACAGGACCTATATTTCCATAAAAACCATTTCCTTGGCAGAAAATTTACCTCTGGGTTGTGTACCTGGCAAAGGAAGTAATAACAGGTCCCCCTGCTTGCTTTCTGAGATGTGAAGTTTTCAAATGGAAAATGAATGTGAATCATGCAACTGAATTAACCCTTACTAGAAGCCCATTAAAATTAACTGAGCATGTGCAGGAAAATGGCAAGCCCTCAAAACAATCTAATGTACAACACAGTTGTATCAAGCACCTACTCACTTCAGCTTTCAAAGCAGACTGCTGGTGTCAGGGCCTGAGTCTGCACTCAGCTCAATGTGTCTGGAAATTATCCATAGCCACATGTTATAGACAACCTACTCTCACAGGATGTACATCCTCATTCATGGTACACACCTCTTTTCCAGAAACTCCCATTCTCTTACTCATATCCTCCATTTATTCATAGATATATTAAATAAGAAAAGGGTCCTTGAGTAGGAAGTGAAGACTGCTGGAAGGCAAGAACATAATCTAGAGTACAGAAGGGGAAGAAAGTGTATAGGTACCTAGAGAAAGCCAAAACTCAAGCAGCAGCTCATGTCCACAAACAATATTAACTGTGTATCAGCTATCCTGTCTGCATTACAAATTAAATGTTTGCCTAAGCTATCCAGACCGCAGAAGTTTCTGAATTATTGTCATCATATATTTTCCTCACTCTTTTTGGCAAGAGAAAAGAAACATTTGAAGGACTCAGACATTAGTCAAAAGATTGATACTGTCTGTTCTTGGCTAGAGTTTATGAAATGATATTAGAAAGAATTTTTAGAAACTTGTCTGGCATTAAGGTGAATAAATGGTTAAATATATTGTTTAAATGCTATTCTATACTTTAAAATGCTATTTTATTAATACATGTCTTTGAAACAAAACTACTTTAGCTCCATAGAGAATGTATTAGCAAAAATTCCATAACCTAACTGTCATGTAGATTTGTAGATTTGTGTCATCCCTGAAATAATGTCAGTGAAGTGAGTGAGCTATGAAAAGATGAACTGGGGTCAGTCTTTGCCAGATATTTTTCTTCATTTATTACAGAAGGAAACTCACGTAGTTCAGTGATGTTTATGATTGTTTTAGAAGAAAGTAAATAGGGAGAATGATTTTTTCAAAATACAAATGCTTAGGCTGTATTTTCACTTTAATTGTGTCATTAAGTGGAATAAAAAGCAAGATAGATGTACTAGTCCAGGAGAATCAAAGTGAAGGAACAGGACAATTCTACTCACTAGTCCAGCAAGTCTAGAGGAAGAGCAAATTAGTTAACTGATATTTCACTTTTTTTGATGTTATTAGTAATGCAGAAGAACAGCTAAAAATAGTTTTATAAAGTTTATTGGTATATTTATTCTCAAAAAATAATGGATATTTGTCTAAAATATCCCCAAATCCTCAAAGAATCATTGGAAATTATTGATTTTGGTAGTTGCATCAAATACCTAATAAAAGTTAATGTTCTGAAAGAGGGGAGGGTGGCAGGGAGAAGACAAGCAAATATACCAGACACCTGCAAGTGCCTGGGTTCTTACTTTCAACTCTTCAGCAATCGATTTTGTCTCTATCACAGCCCATTCTGTGGAGATCCTGGACATGCTGATGGGGCACACCAACTAACTTCAGCCCTTTGTTTTACTTGTCAAGAAAATTACTCTGGTTAAAACACCATTATTTCACAGACAGACTATGAGATCAACTTAACCATCCAAAGCTTGACATCTTTTCAACCAGAAAAATTATGTCTCCATCTCAAAGATAGTAAGACTGGTACAAACCCCAAACACTGAGTTTTATTTCATTGTTCCTTTCCATCCTTTGAGATCAGGACAACCAACCAGAAGGTCTGACATAGCCCTTCTGGGTGATGCTTTCCCCTCTAATAGCCTCTACAGTGCATTTTCTACTGTAGTTTCAGAGAGCAGTAAATGAATTTGGTCTCAGGACAGTTACCCACATTTTCTGTAACAAGGGTATTTTCAAAGCTAACAGCCAGCAGGCAGCTGCAAGGACAAAATTGGTCTGTCTGAAGCTCCTTCCAGCTCTCTAGTGGAAAATGTGAATTACTATCATTCCTCCCTGTATATTTCTGGCTATTATTTTTTATTGGACTACTTATAGCTGTGTCCCAAGAAAAGTAGGGCTCATCAGGTAACAGAAACCAGGAAAAAGAAAATAATTTCTAGGAAACTCTGGACATTAGTCTTGACATTACTCAAGGTTTCACACTGCACTGCTACTTCTGCTTTACAAAAAGCAAAGCATTGTAAACGTGAATATACTCACACATAAGCTGACTTTCCAAAGCAGACAATTCATATTGGAAGATGAAGGGGAGTGGCAGGTGCAAACTAATTGAAAATAATAATTCCAAAATGATGATACCTTTAAAATATTTTTGTTTAAATACTTACATGTGCATGGGAAAGGTGGGTGTAGCTTTATGATGATACTGCCTGAACTGGTACCAGGTTCTGTGTTAAGTGCAGACAGCTACAGCAACTCTTAGAAACAAATCAAAAATAAAGGTTTCTTCAGCCTTCTCAACTTTGCTTTGTAACAGAGCACATCTCCTTCGGGTCAGGCATCACTGTGTTCCCAAGTACTACATGTCCTCAGCTTTTAAATGTGGTACTTTCTTATGCTTTTAATCAAAAAAAGGTCTTTGGCAGCCACAAATCCCTAAAGACTGTTGAGGGGAAAAAAAGTGTATTTTTCTACACTAAGCAAGAAGGTTTCACAATTTATCCATCTTTATCACCATATGGTCAACTTTTTCAATGCATTCTAATTAGGACTACATCCTAATTAGATCTATATCTTTAGCAGTGACTATTGTGCTGTGGTCTGTTCACCAAGACAGCTCTCCCTCATTTGTTTTCAGAGGAAGCTCTAAATGCTGAAGCTGAGAAAGAAGTATTTCATCAGCTGAATATTTTTCAGCATTTTTCCAGTCAATTACCTGAAGAAAAACCAGATGCAAATCAGAGTAAGATGATACTTGGCTTTCTGAGGTCTTAACACATTGTAGGATGTGATTAGAAGTAGTACAGCAGAATACAAGTTGTTTCTAGAGATTTCTTTTCTAAAAGCACTGTCCTCCTTTCCTGCACCCATGGAGATAATGAGTTTTCACATAAAACTCTCAGATAAAGATTTCCAGACTAGTCTCTAAGGAACTAAACCTTCCTGCTGGCTCATTGCATCAAGCTTTAACGCCATCCATTTGGTTGGTGGATGGAAAGAAAAAACAAACCCAGAGTAAAGAGAAAAGGCAAGGAAGAACAGGCATGTAGGAGAATTACAATACTTCAGTCTATTTTTCACCCATGCCTAGCTGCATCTACAACACTTGTGAGACTGGAGATAACAAATCCAAGCAGAAAGACAAGCTGCAGCACTGCTAAACAAGGAAATTCAGATGACAGTTGCTGGGCAAAGTGCTCAGCTATACAGACCAGGTTTCTAGGATCAATGTAGTGCTCCTGCAACAACTCAGAAGTTTTAATCTAGTTCTGGAGCATCAAGAAAACATGACAAAGCACACCAACAGAGCCTAAATACAGGCACGTCCCTCAGCTTCCCACAGAGAACTTCCAGTTCTATAGTAAGCCCACAGCTGCCTTGTGATCTAGCATCCACTGCTGATCATGAGCACAAGGAAGTCAGCAGTAATGGAAATAAAGCAATCAGATGTGGAGAGAGGCCCGTGCTGCCTTTACAGAGCAACCCAAGCTGATTTCATGAGTGATATTAGGCTTCCACTTCCCTTGCCAGAGCTTTCTCACTCTCTCAGAAATATGTGGATAATAAGTAAAAATATACACATGTTTTTTGGTAGTACAGTATTTGTAAACCTACTAAAGTTACTAGCAATACTGTTGAATTTTATGGGCAAACACACTCAAAACTCTGTTATAAATGATGGGGGTTGAGTTTTTGGATGGATTATTTTATTGGCTTGTCATGGCTGGTGGGTTCTTTCAAATTTATGATGTTTTGTTTGCTTTCTACCCCCACATCTTTGTCTAAAGTTAAGTGCCATAAAAAGTATTTACATGCCTTTAAATCAACTATACATTTCACACTGTAATATTTAATCTTCCATGATATTGAGAAAATGGACTCTGTTCTTTGAAGGTAGCAGTACATCTCACATGTTATTACTAGAAAAGGTCATGAAAAGATCAATACATGCCTTGTGCTTACTTATCTTACTAGAGAAAATTGTCCTTTACAAGCAATATTAAAAAACCTCCCCTAGAAAGAAGCAGAATCATAAGGAATAAAAGTGGTAATTAACAGAAGGCAGATGGAATGCCTTGAACTTTCAAGGTTTGATCCTGTGCAGCCTAAGAGGAGATAACAGCCAGAATAGATGCTTAACACCAAGCACAGATGTAAGCAGAGCTGACTAAGAACAGTGCGGGGGGAGGGGGGGTTGAGCTGCATGGTTCCTTACTGGGAAGAGGATGAGAATATAGGCAGTAAATTAAGCAAAATTGCTTCTTCCCAATACCCCACCCATGCAGTTTTTTCTAATTATGGCATAGTTCCCTGCTCCCTCTAAGCACTAACTGCATCTCAGAGCCAGTGAGGATTTTACTCATTCACAAAAGAAGCAGATAAAATTTAAAGTTGGGGTGCAAGTCACCAGTTGGCCCACAGTTTATTTTAATGATTTGTTGCTACTGCTGTTGTTCTCTAACTTCATTTTTGATTTAGGGTAAGTGAGCATAATAGAATCAACATTTCCCTATTTTTTCCAAGGCCTTGCAAAGATTTACCATTATAGATAACATTTAAAATCCATTCCTTTTTGTTATTTAAAATTCATTCAGCTAAAATGTTCATACTTATCACAGCTTCCTTCTTGCATGGCTTTGACCACCATGAAATCTGCATCATTCACGTCCTCTTCATGCACAGAAAAGTGAGGTACAAAGCAAACCAAATCCAAGATCCAAGAGGGATTTTTGTTTTGAAAGTCAGAGGTACTACAACATAGGAACCTAAGCCAAAGTTTTAATCATAGGCTCATGATTATTGTAATCATAGGCTTCACTTACTGCCTAAACTCCTCCAATAAGTTGGTTTTCAACAACCCAAATTGTCCATTTGCCTAGGGCTTAGCATCTGCACACGCACATCAAGTAGGTGAGGATGACCAAAGGATCCAGAACTTTGCATTTCTATCTTGTTAAAACACATAAGGCAAAGTACTTCCAGATATTTTAACTGAGGGCCTGGCCTAGCAGACATTCCCACAGTACACTGAATAAATCTAACTCCATACTATAAGTAAGGTTTATCGTCAGCTTCAACCCCAGTGACATTGCCTCATTCATCCATTTTTAGGATATCCTAGTAATGAGAACACTCACCCAAAAAAGAAAAAACTCCTGTTCTGAATGTATTCAGGAGTGACTTTATAAGACTGATCACTACAAGAACAGATTTTCTCCTACAGCTCATGCAATACCCCCCATTCCTTTTCTATTTACTCTGTTTGAATCCTGAGAGTCCCTTTTGAATCCTCAGAGAACAGGCCAGCCTCAGCATGAAATTGATAATGCCTCCATATAAAACAGCCTCCAGTCACACACAGCACATCTCCAGTGAGGATGGGGGCAGAGCCCTTGCCAGACAGAGGCAAGGAGGACAACACTAGCAATGCTGTGCACATCACTAGTAAATCCTGTTTCACAAAGGAAACTGTTAAGTAACTCAGTATTTAGCTATAGTGGTGTGGGGGTTTTGTTAGGGTTTCTTGGGTGGTTGGTTGGTTGTGTTGGGGGGGCTGTTTGTTAGGGTGGGTTTTTTTTAATTGGTTGTTTTTTCATTATTATTATTATTATTTAAATCACTGCAAGAATCCCAGCTAAAAAAACAAAAACAAAAAACAGAAAAAAAAAACCAAACAAACAAAAAAAAAACAAAAACAAAAAAAAACCCAAAACCCACAAAACTACATTTTGGGCATCTGGGATAGAAATAAGTTTTAGTGTGTAGGTGTGCAGCTCATTTGGCTTACTAACTCCCTTCATAGAGTAGCTCAGTAGGCAACCATCTCCATCTGTTGAATTTTGCGTCTTGCTGAGGAACCAAGGTCTCTTCTGGAGTTTAGCATGGGAACTTGGACTCTCCATTTTCCTAGTAGGAAAAGAAGGGCCAAAACAATGTGTTGTTTAATCCTTGTCTCTTATTTGTACTCAGTAACTTATCTCCTCTCATAAAGACACTGGGACTGTGACCTGCATGCCCACATCCAAGACAAGGAGAGCTTTCAAAACTGGATATTCAAGCTCCTATAGTGATTTTCAGGCATTTCCTCAGAGTACTATTGTCATATTCCTTCCCTGGCAGGTTCTCACACATTTTGTCCCAGGTAAGTGTATCATATACATCCCAAGCAAGAGAATCAGTTCACCCTACCCAGCTGTCACAGCTTTACTTCAGCTCCTCATCCAGATACTTCAGCAAAGAAATGGTGTTGAAACAACCACCTCCACCTGGAAGCAGTTTTTGTGTCTGGTTGTAGATTTGTCGAAGGTAGAGCCCAAACATAGGCTCCTGAAGGTGGGAAACACCTCAACTCTGTACATTTCAGGAATAAAAGGGATTTTTATCTCTGTTTTCAGAGGAAGGTCACTTCCCATGCATTGTGCACAATAGATTGTTCTGCCTTTTTTCTTTTTATACCTCACAACATTTAGCTAACTAATAACAGGGCATTTTCCACAGGGTGTAATTCATATCATATTACCACCAAGTGACCAATTGTCAGCATGTAGCCCTGTTTACTTAAGCCGTTGCCTAGAAACTACTGTGCTTTTCTGTTTGAAGCTCAACTTTATTGCAACACAGACAAACAATGAGATGTAACCAGGTGGGCAAATAAGCAGGAGCCTGCCTTCAGAAGTTTACACCTATTGTTTCACTTCCCATAAGTGGTGATTTTTGTTAGTGAAATAATTTTGGCCCAAGACATCCTGTAGTGTGGCTAAAAATCAACCTACTTTTTTCAGGACTCTCTTGGAAAACAATATATAACTTTTTTCTTTTCTCTTGGAATGTGTAGTCCTGAACTGTTTTCTTATTACAGGCTTGAGGTTTTCTTGTTCAAGTTTAAACATAGAGACACTTGAGCCAAGATTGTGTTCAAGATTAAGTACCTCTGTCTGTGAGACAAGGTACAGAGTCAGTTCTCATTCTTCATTGGTCTTGTACTCTGGGAAGAGCCTAAGCACCTCAAAATACAAATTACATTTTAGCCTTTTTCTAATACTTATCTACATACATCAAGTCATAAAACAAAGCCTACGGCACTACTAAATAGGTGTACTGTAACTGCTAACCCACCTCATGGTTATCATAACCAAACAGCCAGTACAGACTGATAGGAATAGTTAAAGTGAGCAACCACCCCTGATGGGAGAACAGCCCCTTCACTCACATCAGTGATTTAGAGGAAGCTTGGGGAATATAAATTAAGCAAAATATTGATTTTTAACTTCCATTATTTCTTAGTCTTGGTAGTAACTCAATGTACCTTAGACACGGATTTTCTTAGGCACTGAACAGGCACAAACAATTGCCGTTTTTGTGTTCCTCACCTCAGCACATCAGACACTGAAAGCAATAGAAAATCAATAACAACTGCACATAAACACGTGCATGGGCTGGAAGTTTCCTTCTAGTCCAACTGTCAGGCTGAGACTCTCGCCTGTGCAGAGACCTGTAACTCCCCAACACTGTGAAATGCCATCTTCCCATCAGAGACTAACAATAGAGGTTGCAATGACTATGCCCCAGGCTTGATTTTCTAAGGTTAGTCTAGGTAGTCTCCATTTTATTATGTATAGATATGAACAGATAAAACTGGGCAAAATATTTTTCTCCTAAACCTGATTAAATAGATTTTATTAAGTTTCCTTCATCTTTTCTGGGTTACAAACCTCAGTCTGGATTTTTATGCAATTTCAGGCTACTAGGAAAGACAATATTCAGCAGATTCAATTGAAGATGAACTTTCCTTGCATCTGCATTAGACCTCTCCAGTCACTCAGTGACTTTTTCATTTGCTTCAGTTATGTAACCACTCTTGAAATAACATATGGATTTACTATAAGAATTCAGTTGCTCACACTGTGTTTCAAAGTGAGCACAATCACTGACCTTGAAATATCTCAGCAATAATTCTAGCTGACTCTCTAAGAGGTGAAATAAATATTCTACCAAGATATGGCCACTATAACAACCCACATTCCTAAGCCTATGTCTTGGTTTAGGACTCCATTGCCTGACAAACCTGTTTAGGGTGTATATGGAATGCTTGTGCCTGTAATGAGTCCATATATGTTATTATACTCCATACAGGTTCCTTAAACTATGTGAGAGTGTGCTTCAGTGTGAAAATTAGATAGTCTTGTTCTAGTGCAAGTTTATGCTGTTAAACCAGCACACTCCGTCAATATTTAATTTAGAGCAGACAGTACAGAGCAGACTGTATTTATTTGCCCAATGGTTGTAGGCAAATTATGTACAAAACAGCACAGCATGAAGACAGTGAAGAAGAAATAAAAATATCATCTCTTTTAAAACAGTTGGTTTCATCTCTTGCTTATCTGACTGAACAGCCAAACAAAAAAAAAATTAAAATCAATGCTTGCAAAGAAAATGACCAAACTGTGATGCACTATCTCCAGTGCCTGCTAAAACTGTCTGCTGCCATGCTAAGCTTTCATTACATACAACTTCAAGTGTAAGGATCTCAAAGTAAATATTACCTGTGAAAATATCATCTGAATTACTTTAGTTAAGCTGTGCAAAAGCTATAGAATATTTTTTGAGCTTGTTTGGGCTTTTTGTTTTCAAAAATAATCTCCAGTTCTCTATGCACCTTAAAAAGACTGAACAATTCACATCAAATGTTCCCAGTATTCCATATGGATTAGTAAGTAAGGCTGAGAATAAGCCCAAGAGGAACATGAATGAGGCACTTTGCGGGAAAGTGCAACAAATACATTAGCAAATATTTCAGTGATTATTTCACTAATGGTCAGGAAAGAATGGTAAAATGGATTTTGAAATAGTCTACTGATATTCCTTGAAAACATAGTCCTGACAAAAGAAGTCTTGTTTTTCATGGTTTGTCCATGAACATTTCTTTCTTCCCCTCATTCATCCCCCTTGTTTTCTACCCATCATTTTTTTTCCCCAGAAGAGTCCCCTTGATATCTATTCATGTACTTTCTTTCCCAGACACAATCACACACACTCTCTCGCTCTCCATTTGTTCTGAGACACAAAGAATAGCTTGCATATTGGCCAAACTTGTCAGTTATAGTTAATAAGTCTTGACTGGTATAAAAATCTTCAAAGTCTATAAAGTAGCAGAGTATGCAGGCTATTTCAAGGTTAAAATACTTAAAATTGGCCCACCAAAGAGATACAGAATAGCAAAAATCCAGATATTTCAACTGCTAAAATATCTTCATTCTCCCATTGTCTTCCATTACACATTTTGCAACCCAAAATTTGTAAGGTTTAACATGCTCCCTCCACCCCCAGCACAAGACAACTTTACTTAAGAATCCAATTTGTCTGCCATTCATCAATGCCCTCCATGTGAACCTCATGGCATCACAGAAACATTTCTATCCCCTGCATTCACAGTGCTGGAGTCTCTTGAGCCAACAAACTGTCAAATTAGTGCCAACTCATGACAGCTTTATGATATGTAATCTTGTTCACCAGCAAATGGTCTGAGACCCCCTGCTTGCTACTGCTGTCATACAAGAAATGCTTTTTTTGTGTATCTCTGATATATTTATATTTTGAAAGCAGATCCCAGCTGGGAAAGTAGTGGTTTTGCCTCACAAAAATCTTTCATACGCACACTTAACTGCTCTCTCCATGTGTTACTTAAAAAGCAGCTTTTAGGATTTTGCTTGAAAGGTTATGCTAGGGAATAGGAAATTAATTAAAAATTAATTAAAAATGTACTTTGTCCTGCTGATTCAATATACTTACCCACATAGTGAGTAAAAAATCCTTACTTCTTCAACATTCAGTTACAATTGACACAGTGAAAAAAATATCTGGTCAGGGCTATGTGGGCTGTAAAGTCCATGTATCAAAAACTGAGGTGCAGATAAGTTTATTCAAACACACTCACAAAGAGGAAAATTCACAGGGAAACATATCTGAAGATTTCAAGATGATTAACAGTGGATAACAGAACAACACAGAGAAGTTAGGAAAGTAGCACACATCCCTCTTACACAGAGTTCTTTGAGACAGGAAATTAGTCTTTCCTTTACATAACTTAACAGTAACCTTATTCTAGTCATTGCAGTATAAAACAACACCAGTACACTAGCTGATTTTTTAAATGTATCCTGAAGCAGTCAGCTTTTACATCGCTGTTTGTACAAGTGACAGTAGCTGCCTGCATTTATTTCTTAATTGGTGGCAGAATTAGCCACAAGAAGTAGCCAAAAGGAAAAATTAGTGTATGAGAAATGCTTAAAAGCAAGAATGCTATTTTCAATTTGCTTCATTTATAATTCAAAAGATATAAAGGGTGCAATTCTGCAAAGTTCCCATACAAAGCACCCTAGTGAAGTCAGTGGAAACACAAAGATTTACGGGAACAAATCCTATAAACAGAGTAAAAAAACCACAAAAAACAAAAAAACAAAAACAAAACAAAAAAAAACCCCACAACAAAAAACCAAGGGGACACACACAAATAGGAAATATCAATGATAACTTCCACTTGAAAAAATTAGCTGTACAGTCTTACTTTCAAAAAGTTCCAAGTATAACAGGATTGTGCTAGAAAACAGACCCATTTTTCCTGTACTGCCTATTCCTTTGGTCTAGAGAACAGCAGCAAACATTAGTGCTTTTTCTTAAGAAAATCCATTCACCGGAGCAGTATGCATTTCTAGGCTTGAGCTGATCGGTGTTAACTAACAAAGGACTCTGACATCCCTTCATGTGGAGTCTAGCAAATGGTACACCCAGATCACTCACATAAGAAACAAAAAAATCATGGACAAATTTTCCTCACCATCCAACCAATCTAGCCATGTTAGGACTTGCAAAGGCTACAAGGCCATGTAAAACATTCTCATCCTTCATCAAAAGCCTAACTCAGGACCTTGGGTCCGAGAACTGCATCTCCTCACAAGGCAGCATAACTAGGACACACTCCTGCCACTCAGCTCTTCACCCTCCATACCCCAGAGAGGAAAGTCCAGATCTTCTCATCTCATTGATGAGGATTCTGTAGCTTTAAGATCAAAAATCGTTGCAGATATTCAACTGCTATTTTATAATTGAAGCTAAGACACTTATTTCTTTGGGGGAATGCAGGGTGTAGTACTTTTTACATGGCTGATACTAAAGCTCAGCAAGTACAGAAGAGAAGAAGCTCATCCCATTTCAGCTTTAGTCTATTAGAAAATGTTGCTTGTCCTTGTACTCTGGCCAACTAGGACTATGTCACATAGTCTGATAGTCTGGTATCAACAGAAAATGACAGTACAAGCAAGCAAGTTATCATCCTATATCAAGCCATACAAATTAACCAAAAGTACAAAGCCCACAGTTCTTCCATTCTTGCTCTTTAAGGAAGTGAAAATATCCATATGAATGATGATAGAATTTTGCAAAATAATTTGTCCATTGGAGTTTCAACTGTCAGAACCATTGCAAGGTACTAGTTGCAAAGAGAATCTCAGAAGGTGATTATGCTTTAGTCCTTTAAGCATTTACTGTCTTCAGATGAGATTTTTTTAGATCATGAAGAAAAGAACATTATATTGCCTATGTAGGTGTTCATACTAATATGACTTAAAACTGTTTGAATTTATTTTGTTAAGTAAAATCTCAAATCCATTTAGGTTCATCTAGGCATGGACTTCAATGCAACTAGGAGTTTGCCATGCTGTAAGAATCCCAAACGCTATGCCCTGAACCCAGGCAATACAGTCAGAGGCTCTGCGTTCATCTGCCTGCCTATGAGCAGCCAAGAAATACTACTTGGTCTTTCCTGTCACACACCAACAATCCATCTTGCCCATTTACCTGCCATCTAATCAGAAACACAGAAGTGACCTTTCCACTTGCAAGTTAACAAGTTAGAATTGCTGCTCACTTCACAGAAGGACAGCCTGAGACTCGAGCAAATAAGCGATATACAAATGCATTTCAATGATGCAAGGCATAAAGTCAAGCAAAAATATGGGGTTTTTTAGTTTCTTTTTTTTCAGAGAAGTCTTATGCTGTAAATGACAAATCTCTGTCTCTCCTTCCTCAGTATCAGCACACAGAAAGGCACCTTTCCTCCTTAATGCCTGCTTTCATTCTCAACAGAAGAAGGGAGGCAACCAAGCTTCTTGACACAATAAAAAACGAAAGCACATCTCTGGTGTTCCTGCTGAGATGTATCCTTTCACCCTCACTGTATGTCCAAAGCAGATAAAAGGGTTAGAGGTATTGCAATGCATTCAATATATAGTACAGCTCGTATTTATAAATAATAAATAGACTCAAGTATATCTATAAAATATGCTTATTCATTGTGGTCTACGATCCTTCCTACGATCCAGCCTCAGCCTTTGCTGCTGCTGCTGCAAAGTTAAATAAAGAATCGCCTGAGGACAGGTTGTAGCAATGAACATCTCTATTGTATAGCTAAGATTGAACCTTTCTGTGCATGATCTCAAGCTGATGAAGTTCCATGATTAGAAGCTGGTAAAATTGTGATTGTAGTCAGGGGAAAATTGCACAGACCTCAGTACAGTCACATTCATAACTGTCACTGTTGACTGACAAATAAATTCAAAGAAGGGATGCATCATTATTGCAGATTTTGAAGAAAAGTACTCCAGAAACCCTTCAACAGACACGCAATAATCACAATATGGTGTTCTCATGCTTTGGAGCCACCTGAGAATGACTTCTGAGAACAATCTGTGTTTATCAAAATTGCCAGACTCAATTATACTTTGAGCGTATATGCTTTGGGTCCTGAGAACAGGTATATTGCTTTCATGGAGAAATCAGTTCTGCAGGGAAATCGGATCAATAACTCTCTCCAAACTTACACAGTTTCTTGCTAATTTTCCATTGCTTACTACTCAATAGAGGAGCATTAGCCAGCCTGCCTCTCCTTGATCAAGCATGTCATTAACTGCCCCTAAAAGAATGGATCTGCTGTGCCGTACCAGACACTCTGTCCTCTAGAGGATCAGAAAGAGCCAGCTTTCCAGGCATCACTTCACCACTTAGGATTGAATTTGTGTTCAGGCTTCACATTAAGCAAGAACTGAAAATATTACTTCTAAATAAAGAAGAACATGACTAATTCATACTTTGTTTCATGAAAGGGCATTAAAATTAATTCTCACCGCTGTGCTAAACCTTCACATTTGTTTTCAGAAAGTACTGTTCAGTATTAATAACAGATGCTCTATCCAACTAATCCTTCACATATCCTATCATTTGTTTTGGCTTTCAAGCTTGCTGTTCTTAATGGGTTCTGTTTCCAAATAATGCACATCGTTGTACATGCTGCATCCTTGCAACAGACAGATGTGTCTCTCTTCATCCCCCCTACACACACATTTTCTGATGTGCCTTTCCAACCTACTACCAATGTGTTAAAAAATATATCCACACACAAGAATCATCTTATTTGAACTGTAATATACTGTACCCATAGGTGAACTGTGAGTTAAAAGGGAGCATCATTTCATAGATAAGATATTAGAACAGGACACACTGCATTTGATTGCAGCCTCAGCCAGGATTCCCTACAGCCTTAGGTAAAGTCCATAATCCTTAAGATAGACCTTTCTGATCTGTAAAATGAGGATAGTTACATTGTCCATATTTTTTATTATTTTTGAGCAATTTTGAGGCTTACTGTTCTGTACTTGCTGATGTGCAGTATTTAACATCTCAGAACACTGATAGGGATCTCTTAACATTTCAAGGAAGAATAGGAAGAAAAGCAGAAAATAATCCTCATAAGTCAGGCTGTTTCTTTTTTCATGCATATATATTTATAGATAAACTAGTTTTCATTCTTTCTTTGCCAGAAACAGGCTACAAACTCTTTGACACAATTAGATAGGAAGAATCAAAGGACATCTGACAGTTCCCTCCACGAAAAGATTAGAGCTGTGGCTGGAGGCAGGATCATCGCTCTTTTTCCTTTTCACTGACAAAATCTGTGATAAATTGCTATATAAACCTCATTCTCTCTCTCTGTGAGCAATTATCTAGGTGTTGTTTGATTTTATATAGCTACATATATGCCTATAGGTATCCATATATGTGGCCGTGCAGGGGTGTACCACGGGCAGCTCCGAGCCTGCGGCCCCGACCGCAACAGGCAGTGCAGTAACCCCCGCCTGCGGGTGGATCCTTTGCTGC